>JAVQJD010005685.1:0-11323 GCA_036023655.1 Nannoperca australis
TCTTTGCTAACATCGGCAAAGATGTGCTTTGCCCGTAGATGGTACTTCAGACTTGTTGTGCTTTGGTGGAAAGACAGTTCATCACTGCAATATGTGCACGCAACTTTGGTTTTATCTAATCCTCCATTTGGAAGCTTTTTAAAAGGGAATGTGCCGTTCAGCACACTGGCGAGTGTCTCCTCAGTCATGGTGTTATCTGCGTTCACCGCAGCTTTTAGTAATTCAGTCAGGTAAAAGTTTGTGCTGGAATTATGGGAGGAAGTTGGGGTCAAACTTGGTAATATGATTAATTAGCGTAAACAAATGTAATCGCGTTAATATTTCCAGATTAATCACAAGCATTAACGTTGACAGACTTACTTTTTTGTTGTCTTTGACCTAATTGTATTAAGTATTGAGCCTATTTTGAATTTGTGTGGGTCCCTGTATACTGTCAGATGTTGAAACAAAGAAATGGAAAGTTTTTTCTGCAACAACACTTGACAGGATTATTGGTCTGTCCAAGATCTTCAGGAATCCAAAATTCTCATCAAGACATGCACATTTTTCACTGCTCATTTCAGGTGATTGACATTGCCCTGGTCATTTATATGACCTTGCATTAAATCCATTATTGCATCATGGTATTGCATTATCCAGTTCTAATGTGTGCTCATCTGTGTGGTGTAAAGTGTGTATTCATGCGTGTGGTTCGTATCTTTCACCAGTTACAGAAGTGTTCCTCCCTCGCTGGCTGCACGCAGCAGTGTGGCCTCGAACTGTGGTCCCGCTCTCCGCCAAAGCCAGAATTAGAGATGGCGGCGAAGCCTACCACGGGCCCTTGTTGTATTTAGATTGGCAGACGAACAGCAGCTTCACTGAAGTCCTGTTTACAAAGGGCTCCCATCCACATTTGTGGGGATTGTGCCTGTAAGGCTCACGTAAACAAAGGCCCTGAAAGGCCTGTCGCTCTCTCTTTCTCTGCCTCTCTTTTAGACAGGCATCAGTCCAATAATGTGATGTTTTGGTTTAAAATTAGAGGAGGAACTCTCTTGGAAATGACATCTCTGCTGCCATTTCCCCACAGTTTGATTGTCTGCAGTCACAAGGTAGGGAGTCCGTTTTCAGTTGTTACTGGTTTGGTTTTAAACCCATTTCTAGAACTGAGATGAATCACAGTGCTATAATCACTTCAGACTGCATCTGTACAGTATGATATGACTGTTAATTATGGCATGGTACCTGACAGTTTCTCAAATGCTTTATGTTGTACTTGGGATGACATACAGTCCTTCAAATCCAAATCCAAATGCAAATACAAACTCAAACAAACATGTCTCCCTCCTACAATTCCTGTCACTGTTTTGTGCAGGGAGGACCCAATTGCAGTTCCTAACCTTGCCTCATATTTTCAACATTTTAGCTCTCAGTTCCAGACAAAATACCAAAAGCGAGATCATAGCACAATGATTAAAGGAAAAGCCCAAAATGAAAAATAATAACAGAGAGAGGGTTTAAAATAGAGTATGTTAAAATACATGGCAGGGAAATCCTATCCCCGAGAGAGGGTCAGACATGTAATTTGAAAAAAGGCAGAGTTAAATGACATGTAGGGAGTAATTACGCAGTCCGAATAGACAGAATGAACTGAAATAATAAAATACCACCTAGGCCTGTCAGGAGTGTTCTGTGGACAGAGGGAAAGTAGCCTTGGGCAGGCCACCACCCATCCCTTCTCTCTCTGGCCTTACAGAATCTATAAAGAGCGTTTAACTCTGTGCTTTGATCACATGGAACACACATTAAGCTACACGGCGTTGCAAAAGAGTTGAACTAGGGTTATTGTTCCCGTAAATGCATTTGAGTGTTTTCTAGACATTTCATCTAACTTACTGCAATACAATTAGTTGTTTCAGAGGTTTTCTACAAAAAAGACCTAAAAGTAACCAAATTAAAATAGATAAAAATAGCATTAAAAAGGGCCATGATGGAAGAAAGTAATAAAAACAAACTGATCTGCGTCACATCCAAGTAAAATAACCTCATCTTCTGTTCTTTAATGCAAGGCCAAGACTAATCTCGTTTAAAGTTAAGGACACTGCACAGGAAGATAAGGCATCATCTTCATCATCATTAGCCTGTCGAAGGTGTTACTTCAAAGGACAGAGCACTTCATTTGACTCAGTTCCTTCAGCCTGTCTGCAAATGTTATGAGTGTCACATTACCTTAACACTGATGGATAGCATCCTCCTCCATCCAGAGCTGCTGCTCCATTATATTGTTGTGGCTGGGCTGTGATTGATTGGAAGTGGACTTAAAGTGGAAATGATGGATGGGAGTGTGTAGTTTTTCCAATGGTGTGGTTGGTTTATGTGATCATATTTATGACCTTTTTATATTAGCACTGTGACATGTGTGTCACTAAGATGTGACACTGTTGAGGACTGCTTCTGTTGTGTCAAAGGAACATTTCACCATTAATTTATGTGGACATTCAGTCTGTGCTGGTGGTCTCTTTGAAATCAGCATCCTCCTCTTCAGGATCTCCATTTAGTCACCTGTATGCAGAGCATGCACGGGGCACAATATTGAACCAGGCGTGTTTACTTGGCTGTGTGCTAGCTTATCACATCCGGCTACATCTCTGACAGCCAAAAAAAGTTCAAACACTGTTACCAAAAGTAATGGGATAAACTAAACAATCATGAATCAAACTTTCACTTTTTAATACTTGGTTGCAAATTCTTTGCAGTCAATTACAACCTGAAGTCTAGAACACAGACATCACCAGACGCTGGATTTCATCCCTGGTGATGCTCTGCTAGGCCTCTACTACAGCTGTCTTCACTTCCTGCTTGTTTTTGGGGTGTTTTCCCTTCAGTTTTGACTTCATCAAGTAAAATGCATCCTCATGTATAGAGCCAAAACGATGAGAATTGTGTCGATGCCCCAATACTTATGGATGTGACTGTAGCTCTTCTAACCAGCAGCATACATCCCTGCTAGCTTGGTGTCCATTTTAACTAGTGTCCAATAATTTTGGGCATATCAAGCCACATGGATTTCCATAGCACGTTTGAAACACAGAGGCAATTCAAAGTGTTTTACATAAGACAAAAACATTTAAAAACACAATGACGGAAAAAAAAATTATGAATGAGGTAATACTTAGTAAACATCTACAAGACCTACTGGATTCATATTATTCAAGCACATCAGAAATCTATTTTTAGATGTATTAAAGATAGAACAGGATCCATATGCTCAGTTCTCCCGGTTCTTGTTAGAACTCTGGCAGCAGTATTCTGAATGAACTGCTATTTTCTTAAGACGTTCTGACTATTTATTTAAATGATGATAAAAATGCTGGTTTAGTCTATTAAACACCAATATTTTTAATTTGTATCCAGAACTTGATGTAAACTTGATATAAATTTCACGTTATTTGCTACTTGGAGATATTGAACATTTCACACGTTTATTTGTTTGTGCTATTATTTCTTAGTTAAATCATGTAGATTTTTGCTGAGTAGCACATCACTAAAAAACTCAGAGGATGTGTTAAAATGAGTCATCAATTTATGATTAATAAATGCACTTAAAGGTTATTCCTTAACTGCACTGTAAATATGAGTTGTTAATAAATACATTTTCACTTTTAGTGAAGAACAATTTTACTCCTATGTTGGTTCTTACAGTTTACTTATATTTGTATTATTTATTATATCTATCCATGACATTATACTAGATTATGCTCATATATAATATAGTACCAAATCATAACAGAAGTGATCTCAGGGTTTCTTTCCATATAGAGCAGGTCTAGACCAACTCTGTCCCAGACTCGGACATTCCCACCATGAGCAAGAACTAGATGATAGTAGCAAGGAAAAATGTTTAACAGGTAGAAACCTCGAGCAGAACTAGAACCAGAACCAGGCTTTAGGTGGACGCTCATCTACCTCGACCGATTGGGTTGACAGGGAGAAAGAGAGTGAGAGTGAGAGAGCAGGAGGACAGAGAACAACTCTACATACGAGTACCTTATCATATTATATAATATTCTGGTGTACACAGCTATAGCTTACAGAATCTTATTAAATTAACGTTTTCTTAAATCTCTAAATTCTACCAGCCACTTACATTTTTTACCAGCCAGCATTTTGTAATCACACTTTTGTGTAATGTTTGTCTTGATTTGAACCCCCGCACCAAAAGGAAAACAACTAGTACAAATTTGTTCCATTAGAAGTATTCATTTAATTGATTCATTAAATATTTATTCACTTATGGTTATCCATTTTTAATTATCTCTCCATCACACCACTTCAAATGCACAAAACAAAAAAAATACAGACACCCAAACCGCAGTGCACTGTAGTTTAAGTCAGAACTTCAACACACACACAGCCAGTCTATCTTCCTCTCTTCAATCAATATCCCTCCTCCACATCAGAATCTGAATCCAATTCTGACAATGTTGTTTCCTGACCCCTCCTCCCTTGCATAAAATCAGGCCACCTGGGTCGGATGCTGTCCTGGTGCCACAGCTGGATGGCAGGGATTGGGTCTAAGTCCTCAATTGAGGGGGTTGAGAGCTGGACCATCATGAGGTCAGAGAGGGTAGCTGCAGCAAGGAGCGACCTCCAGTCAGTTTTCACAAGCTTCATAACATTAAATCCTCTCTCACAATCAGCGGTGGAGGCTGGAAGAGAGAGGATGACCACCAGGCTGAGAACACCAGGGCACTGGTGGTGTAGCATTCGATTTATCTCAGGCCAGGTTGTGGAATGGAGGCTGTAACCCTTTTGATACAACCTGTTTTTCAGAATTGTCCACTGGTCTGGGATTAGATCAGTTGTCAATCCAGAGGCCAGAAGGACTTGCTTAAAATGTCTTGTTAGTTCATCTACTTCTGTCTCCCCAAACTCTGGTGAAAGATAATCAAGTAATGCCAGAAATGTTTAGCTCCATGGATCTGCAGGACGTGTAGATAAATTAAATGTCTGAGGCCGGACTACATACCTTCACAGTGTTGTGCGTTGGGCCAACACTTTAGATCCACCAACTTGGTTGCACCTAGAACACTGGTGCTCATGTCAGAAGGTTCTCAAGTAGTTTGTCAAGTAGGTTGGTCTTGGCCTTAGTCACAGAGCTTATGGTGTTGTCACTGCACTTGTCTTGTTTCATGCATGCTCCCAGTTTGGGTCCAGGCCTGTAGTATATTAGTAAACTTAATTCAAGATAGACATTAATTGACAACTTTGTAAGTTTCACACATTATATGTATCTCACCTGGTTTTATATTTTGTCAGCACTGACTGAGTAGAGGTTAGACAGCCATACACTTCAGCCAGTGTTACTGTGGAGGTCTGAAGTGTAAGAGAGAGGGTGCTCAGGTGGGTCAAACAGTCATGCATGAAGTTGGATGAACATCCATACAGCAGGATCCTGGCAGGTTTTAAAGAAGTGGCATGCTTTGGTCCTCTACACTGTATTCACCCCCTCAGCATCTGGTGACTGAATCTTTCCACAAGTGACAGCAAAACATGTAAAGAGTTTAATACAGTGGATAGTTAAAGTTAAGTTATTATATTATTCGGACATTACAATTAAGTCAACATTTAAATACATTTAAATAACCTATTCTATACTGTTATTTAGCCTACCTGTTTTAGGTGCTGAATAAGACCCTGGTAGCCTCGTAAAAATTGTCAAGTGCCCTCAACGTATGAGGGACCCAGCCTGATGCCTCCAACCCTAGTAGGTACAAGTGGTGTCTGGCCGAGCAGCCTAAAACTGCGCCTCAGGTTTGCTCTATTCAGAGCACTTTTGTGATAAAACACATGCAAGCCTGACAGTAGATCCTGTAGCTGTTTTGCCATAGCACAGCTCTCTACTAAAGCTTTGAAATCCAGCTTAAGGCAGTGGGCAATGCAATGGATTCCAAGGACGTGATTATTGCTCTTTGCTTTTAGCCTGCTGACCACACCTCTCTGTTCCCTTGTCATCACTGATGCTCCATCAGTCGCACATGCCATCTCCACATATTCCCCTCATCAAGTCAGTTATGGCCTTGGTGATGCTCTCTCCATCTGCCCTCTCCACTGCCTGTATTCCAACAAAGGGCACCTCCATCTTGCCTTTCTTACACAGACGGAAATATAAGATTTCCTCTTCTGTCACGTCTAAGTCAGTTGACCCATCTGACATGATGGAGAGGAAACTGGCTGCTTCTATTTGTGCTCTGAGGGAGTTCCGCTCAACTTCGGCTATGTACTTCATAGACTCTGGCCTGCTTCCTGTTCACGTAGGTGCTGCCTGTGTTCATTTCTTTTTTTTTTTTCATCTAATCTACAATGACATTGTAAGCTAAGCTGAAACAATGGGGAGATCTGGCTTTTTCCGTTGCAGCCCCTAAACTATGGAACAAGTTGCCCCTTCATGTGAGACTGGCCCTAACACTGTTGGCTTTTAAATCGCGTTTAAAACACATTTTTACTCTTTGGCTTTTAATTCAGCGTGATTGCGTTCCCACTGTCCTTAATGGTATTATTTATTGGATTTTATTTATTTATTTTTTATTTTATTTTACTCTGTGCTTTTGATTACTTGTATTTATTCTATTTGTTGTGTACAGCACTTTGGTCAACTGTTGTTGTTTTTAAATGTGCTCTATAAATAAATTTGACTTGACTTGACATTCAAAGAATGAACATTAGAAAACACGGAGAGTCATCTGATCTTCACACTTACAGTTGTCTGAGACTTTGGCTAAGTCATAAGCAATGCTACTGTATACGCAACAAGAGTTTGCCACACGTTGCTAGAGCTACACAACGCAACGTTACGGTGTTAATGTTAGCATGCTAACTCCGGTAACAATAATTACTAAATGCAGTAAAAGCAATACTTATTTGCAAAGCCATTCATAATCTCTGAATGGCTTCCCTTTCTTGCCGATGGCATGGGCAGTTTTGAAGAGAATGTTCAGCTTTTCATGCTGCCCGGTTTTCAGGAGTTGAGTGCCCTCATTGCAGCTGCTTTCTCCGGAGCTGACTTTCCTTGTAAGATACAGATCACCTCCTTGTGGCATTTTGAAGCTTCGTGGTCTTTGATAGCCTCCAATTTTACATTTTTGGTACCCAGAATAAAGTTATTATTAGTCTTGCTACTGGTCAAAGCATGTTTTCGACAGTATGCGCAAAACATTGACTGACTCACGTAACTCCCCGCTTGCGCTTTTTCTCCACTTCTCATTGAAAAATCGTTTTTTAACTGTTGGTTCGTGCATTGTACCCTCTTGCGTAGGCTTACTTACACCAGCCACTCTCGCAATATATAACGCCACATAGTCGTTAAAATTGTCTTTTGAGGAAAGAAAATGCTAGCGCTCTCTGGCTTTCTTCTTCTTCGAAGTGATGAAATTTGCGCCGGACTACATGCTACAAATACGTCCCTCTGCCCCCTGCAGGTTGCTTGTAGAACTCCGTTAAATAATCGGGAGACATAGCTAACCTGCCACCATGGCTGGCAGGTTGATCAAATTCACCCGCGTTTGGCCGGTGGCGAGTCCTAATTTCCAACCCTGGTTACATGGTGTAACTATTTATTGACAAATAAATACTAAATACTATCACTAGTGGGTTTATCCCTCCGCGCACATGCGCAGCACTGAAAAACATTAGTCTACGCCCACCTGTGTGATGGGCCTCATCAGCGGTCTCACCCTATATTCATTCCATCCAGTACCACAAGCACAGCATACCCTGACATCACAAGCAACGAAAAAAGGCTGCAGCCCGGAGCTGCGCTGTGCGTAAAATCGCACCGCAGCCACTCCATATGTGTGGTGTCTCTGCACGCCCCTCAGGAAACGTTTCAAAAGAGGGTGGCTAAACGCCGATCTGTCACCAAACCCCTCATGACATGAGGAAATGGTCGCAGTATACACTTTAACTGTACTGAAAGCCAAATTCCTATCCACTAGCTGCTGGAGAAAAGAGAGCAGTGGGCTCCAAACTCTTTTCCACACACCAGCGCTGGAAAGCTATCCATTTGGCTGTGTTTGACGCAGTGGTAGACGCGGCCCTGGCGCTCTGAATAGTACGCACAACCTCATGAGAGAGACCCATCCTCTCTAAGCGTTCCTGTTCAGAGTAGACTGAAGTTTTTTAGTGCTGTGCATGCGCGCGAAGGAATAAACCCACTAGTGATAGCCTTAGGGGGTGAAGCCTATACGAAATACAACCAGATGTACATTTGACAAAAAAGCAATTTTGAATGTGAAAGTAAAAAATAAATATATGTTTAAAAACACCACTGATAAAACAGGATGGAATGGGATGTTGTATGGAGGAGGTGGGTACAGGCTTGCTCTTCTCCCACAATTATATGCTCACATTTTCTTTACCTGATTATAAGGCAGACTGCTAACAGCATTTGTCTTGATGAATTAGGAGTCCCCTGGACTACCACTGTATCTTTCACATTGTAAGGAATTAGTTTTAGCATTAAAAATGCATACCACTGCTATTATTAAGAGTAAGAGCTTATTATGAATAAGTTAATGTTGAGTCTCCATTGTGTGTGTGGACAAAGTAGAGGATAAACTGATTAACAGAAATCAATCTTAAACAAGCTCTAATTTAGCTTGGGGTCCCCTTCAGGTTCCCTAGAATCCCCTCAGGGATTCATGGAACTGCCTGTATGAGCCCTGTGGCTATAGACCCTAAACCTACTGGTGTTGGAGTTTCAACAGTTCTGTTCTGAACAATATTCAACAGCAAAAAAAAGGAGGTCTCACCACAGCTGGATTAGCCCGCTAGGGGGCCTGGGGCAAAATTGAGCCCAATTGAGCCAACTCCACATACTTCCCCCAATCCAGAAACCAACGTATTTCCATGCTGAAATGCTGCCCTGCTCCAAGTTTGTTGTACACTGAACAAAAATATAAACGCAACAATTTAGTTTTTGCTCCAATTTTACATGAGCTGAACTCAAAGAGCTAAAACTTTTTCTATGTATACAAAAGGCCTATTTCTTTCAAATATTGTTCACAAAATTGTCTAAATTCGTGTTAATGAGAACTTCTCCTTTGCTGAGATAATCCATCCACCTCACAGGTGTAGCATATCAAGATGCTGGTTAGACAGCATGATTATTGCACAGGTGTGCCTTAGGCTGGCCACAATAAAAGGCCACTCTAACATGTACAGTTTTACTGTATTGGGGGGGTCAGAAAACCAGTCAGTATCTGGGGTGACCACCATTTGCCCAAACAGTGCAACACATCTCCTTCACATAGAGTTGATCAGGTTTTTGATTGTGGGAGAATAAGTTCTCACTAACACGAATTTAGACAATTGTGTGAACAGTATTTAAAAGAAATAGGCCTTTTGTGTACATAGAAAAAGTTTTAGCTCTTAGAGCTCAGCTCATGGCATGACAAACAAAAAAGAGTTAAGAAAAGATGAAAAAAAGAGTGAATAACATTTACTCTGGGGATAGAAAACTGACATAGCTGTATCCAATAGCCAATATTCATAGGCTTACTATTTCTTTGTGGTAAGGCCTTTTCGGTGCTGGACTACAGACACTACAACTAACAAATGCCTCCCATGACACCTTTAACATGTCTTCTAACTGAAAGTAAATCAGAAACATTCGCTAACAGTCCAACTGTGGTCTGTAGAAATGAACAGAGCGGCTTCAGCACAGGGAGGTCCTTCAACAGCAGATAACACCGAGTAATAAAGCCTTCTGCAGGAGGTCATGAACGCTGCTGCTCCATGATTGTTTCCGGAGCTCCAGGGCAACAATCAATCCACTCTCTCCTCCTCTCACACTTTCCTTTCACCTTATTTATATCCCTCTCTCCTACCCACCTCTACCTGCTGCTAGTGCTGTCTTTTTTATTTATCTCTCTGTCTTTTTTCCATCTCACTTCTTTGTTGTTCCCGTGTCCTCTCACTTTAAAAGATGACTCTTGTATTTGTAGTTTTTGTGTATATTCTATGTGGATTTTGTTTCTGAAAGGAAGGCAGCAGTTTGTTTTTTGTTGTAAAATGAGACTTTTGATGGCTGTGTTAATTACAGTGGAAGCACAAGCCTTACTTGTGAAATCAAATATGAAATCTTGTAACAGTTATCTGCTGCTGTGATAATTTGAGTGGAAGCCTCCTGGTGTTAATAAATCTGGATACAAGATAAAGGTTCTTGCTAAGGTTGTCTTGTCATTCCAGTGCGACTGAAAACCTCCTCCACATTTTTCACTTTCTCTCCTCTCTTCCACAGTACATCGAACAATCAACTTCTGCAGCTCTGCCATCTCTCTCAACATTTATTCTTCCTTGCATGTACTTGTCTCCTGCTGTGTTCAACTTGTTTTCTCTTTGGCTTTCCCTTGCCTACAGTATCTTTTCAGAACACGTTTCAAAACTGAAGTAGGGTATCACATATTTTACATACAGTCAAAGGCAACCGATGTCTGTGAAAATGTCTGCCATTATACAGTTTTAAAACTAGTGGCTGGACTGAGGCTCAGTTGCAGACCATTTGAAATTGCTAGCATGGGGTGGGGCAGAGGGTTGGGCGGAGGTTGGGTGGGGATGGGATGGTTACTGGAGTCACAGGCCTCGTTGGTGCTCCCTGCCACTTGTAAATCGAGGTTAATCTTGGTAATGACAGCCAATCACCTTCCCGTCTGGTACCAAGAATCAACCAAGAATTGGATGTTGTGGCCAATCAGCGCTACCAAGATTTGCCTCGGCTACTACCGAGAATTGACCAATCAACCAAATCGCCCGGAGACGTTGCGGAGTGGAAAAATAACATTGGCCGCGATCATTTGCTTCACTTCTTAACCAACATTTCAAAAGTAAGTAAATTCTTTGTAGCAATTGTCAATAAAAATGATTGGCAAATGTATATTTTAATGAATAACCTGTGGTTCAGTTGAACGAATGGCTAGCTATCTGTCCCGGCACTGTATTAACGTTATACAGCTTACTTTCCGATAGCGATTTTTTGAGACTTACTATTAATATTAAGGTGATGTAAAGTCAATTTAACGTTAACATATAATTCAAGATCAATGTATGACATTAGCGAGCTAAGTCATTAAATGGACGTTAAGTTAGGTGTCCCGTACAGTACAGCAAAAGTACTGGACTTTTTCATTGTATTTTAGCCCAACATGCTGTTGCACAAAGTTACTGTAAATTACGGTGGCCCTGAAGTGCAGAACACAAACGCAAATCGGAAAACACAACACATTAACGAAAACACAACACATTAACAGAAAACACAACACATTAACAGAAAACACAACACATTAACAAA
>JAVQJD010005700.1:0-14078 GCA_036023655.1 Nannoperca australis
GTGTTAAGAGACATCTCACTATATGTGTGTGTGTGTGTGTGTGTGTGTGTGTGTGTGTGTGTGTGTGTGTGTGTGTGTGTGTGTGTTTATATATATATATATATATATATATATATATATATACATATACATACATACATACACACAGTCCAATAGAATGCAAACAGCAGCCAGAAGAGAAAAGAGACAGATTAGCACTGATCTGACATCCCACCATTATAACTATATTAATTCACAAAGGACGTGCGCATGACTTGTGCACAGTGAGGACATCGCTCATAAACACCTGTGTGTGACAGGTTCCTTTGTTTTTAAAGAAGGGGGTTTGAATGCAGACGAACATAACATCTGTGCTTCTCAGCCGTGTCTCCACTGAGCTGCCTGCAAACATAAACCACCAGGTGTTGCCTGGTTCCCGTCGCCTCCATGTGATTCCAGGTTACAGGAGCTCTGAACTCCGTGTGTGTGTGTGCGCGCGCGCGCTAATTCATATTTTGCATTGTCCTACCTCCAGCAGTGTGCACAAATGTTTCCAGAAGCACGCAGCACAGAGCCGCTCGCCACGTCCACGTCCACGGGCTCCACATGGTGGTGTCACTCGGCACTGTGAAGTAGCAGCTTTATACGCAGTCGACGCAGATTTGTTACTTTCCCATCAGCCCTCTCATTGGATTCAGTCCCGGTGATCAGACCACAACAGCAGCGAGTTTAGCGCATCTCCGCGGCCCTGACGCGCGGGTCCTCGGCTCTGCTGTTTTACAGTCCTGTTGATCCGCTTCTTAAACTCGAGTCCGCGGAGTTCCCGTGGCTGGACGCGTCTACAGCCGTCCACGTCCGGACTACTCCTTCTCCCATAGCTGACAGCAGCAGCTCCAAAACCTCTCCATCGGCTCCGCGGCACTCCTCAGAACATATGCAGAGAGTGATCTGGAAGAGGACACAACAAGGCCCGCACAAGCCCACCACCACACGCAAACTAGTCCCGCAGGGGTTTCCTTCTCCACATTAGTGTCGCTCGCCTTCTCGGTTCGTCCGGTTCGCGTCCAGGCTGGAGTCTCCGCCCACCGCCGACCGAGGATTACATTAACCCGTTCGTCGCTTTGTTCAGCACTTGGCACCCTATTGCGGTTAACACCCGCACAGCCCCGCCTGCAGCTGCAGTTTGGTGCGGACACCTAGTGGTGGCTCCCAGGAACTGTCGGGGGCCGTGGAGCGCAGGTTAATATTGTCAAGTTTCTGATATTCATACCATCTAAACATGGACTCATTTGACCTGATGCCCCCTGAAATCCGGGTCAGAGGCAGCCCTCTTCACCAGCTGCACTTCAGACTGAAGCTTGTGCACACTGCAGTGTGTTGCTTCCTGGTGGCTGCTGTGTCCACAGAAACATATTAGAGAGGTCAATCCAAGTAGGACTGTTGGTGAAAGAAAGCCCTCCACTCAAACAGAGTCACACTGAACATGTGTTTATTGACACAAGGGATAGCATACAAACAAACAAACAAAGCTGCTGCATATACAACAAACTGAACAACCTAAATCTCCTTTACTAATGTTCTTAGTAAAAACTCATGAAATAGCATGCAGTGAAGCCAACCTCCACGGTGTCCAAACACCCTTCACTAACAGTCATAAACAGTCTGATTAGAAAGAGTCTGGGTGGATTGTAACAAAGATGTAGAACTGTCAGTTATTCCTTCTGGAAGAACTTAAAGAAAACAACAAATCACTGGTACCAACACAAACTTGACAGCGCTGCTTCCTCACGACTGCTCGGCACTCGCTGGCCTGGTCAGAAGCTCGGACGCCATGTCCCTGATGGTCCTGAGAGGCAGGCCGCCGAGGACGCCGTGGTGCTCGGCCTTCAGCTCCACTAGAGCGTCCACAATCCTCTGCCATCCAGCGTGTGGGTGCTGCTGTGTGAGCTGTGCCATCAGGGTGCTGAAGCTGCTCACGCTGCCCGAGTGCTGGGCCACAGAGGTTTCCTTGGCCGTGGGGAAGGCACAGATGCTGGAGCCAAGCGGTTGCTCACTCATCAGCTACAGAGAGGACAAAGAACCAAACAGCAGGATATGAACCAGTCCTGTAGCATAATCAGCTGGTTAATGTTCAGGATCAAACAAAAACAGTAATCTACATTATATTCTATTTTAAGGGTGCATTATGGATTATTCTGATTACTTTGACAAATCAAATGAATCTTTTTGTCTGTAAAATGTCAGAAAACAGTGAAATCAGCCAGTCGAAGGTCACACTTTGTTTTACCTGAAGATATGAAGCTCACTTTCATTTAGAACAAAGAAAAGAAGCTGAAATCAGAACACCTGGCATTTTTGCTTGAAAATCTAACGTAAAAGATGAATCTATAAAAGGTTTTCTTTGGATTGAATAGTTTTCTATTTAGCATTCGCCACACAGCATCAGTGTCAACATGTAGACAGAATGGACACTTCATTGCTTCTTGCCATTTTAAACCTACATGGAAATGATCTCATGTTTCCTGCTCATACTCTGACCTTTGTTCCAGGGCTGCTGGAGTCGGGCTCGGAGCTCGGTAGTTTGGTGACGTCCTGTGAAGACTCGGGGGCTGAGGCCCGACTCTGACTCCCACCAGTCGCTCTGCTGATGAGCTCCACTTGTAAAACATGGCCTTGCATGCTGCAGCCATTCAGCTCTCTCACTGCAGCCTCGGCAGATTGGGGTCCACTTATCATAACTATGGCAATTCTAGAGAAGGCAGCCAGCAAAACAGACGGCTGTTACACATCGATGAATCCTCTTAAACACAACTAGGACGCCTACGTCTTCTGCCCACATTACTGTCCGGCTGCACCTCTCAAAAGGGATCCCAGGGGCTCTCAGCTCAATATATCTGAATGAAAATGGGTTCAGTGGGTACCCACAAGCCCACTTTATGCTCGTCCAATGTTTAAGGTGTTATTTTAGCCTATGGTATATTGGCATGATGCTAATGTGTCCATAAACAAATTGCTGTTGTCGCTGACATTAGAACTTGTTCATGCAACAGCTTCATAAAGACATTCTGACTTGGCTGACACTAACAAAACCTTACACGTGGCCCAAGCTGAATCTGAGACTGATGCACGACACATGAACCTACTGCATGCACGACTCACCCCAAATCATTCTTTAAAGCAGAGATGCTGACTTCAGAGGCATGGTACTTCTCAAACCACAGCATCACGTCACTCTGCAGACACATTTAGTTAGAGCCTACACTGCCCTCTGCTGGCTTTAATGCTACCATACATACATAACATTACAAAATCTGAAGCTGCTCAGATTTAACAGTTGAACACATGATGATGGTCATGTTTGAGCAGTCAGCAGCTCACCTCTGTCACACTGCTGGGCAGGTTGGAGACACACAGCACTGAGCTCTTCGTCTCCTCCCATTTGGATTCTGTGGTTAAAAACAAATTCACCACTCAGGATCCGATCTAAAATGTATCCTAAATCTCTAACTCAAACTGCAGTGCTTCAGCTACATCTTCTCACCACCTACCACAGTTCTCATCTTTTAGGATCACGGCTGGGTCCCGTCGCATCTCAGCAGCTCCTGCAGGTGCAGCAGGCTCCAGGTCCTCTTCAGCATCGTACCACGTCTCGCTCCAGTCGAGCTCTTTGCGTACAAAGAAAGGCACGTCTTTGATTTTATCAACTACTTCCCAGGTAATGATTCAAAAACGGGGGGGGGGGGCTTTTGCTCACTTGTGTGCTTTTGTTCTTGCTTGTGTAAATTATGGATAGCATCTCGATCCCGGAGGACACGAGTAACAGCTCTCTTTGCTCCGTTCTTCTTGATCTCCTTTTCCATTCTCTGCTGGGAAAGAAATGAGCCAAACACTAAAGCTGTTCAAACTGAAGAGGACGAAATGCCACACGGGATTCAATTAGCAGCTCTAAAGCAACACCAAGCTACTCTAGTATGTGGTTTTAGTATCTGTTAGCGTACCTGGCCTTCACTCCTGCTTTGATTATCACGACATCCGTTTTCTTCACCTGATGTATTTTGTTTCTGTTGCTCCTGGGAGCTCCTGGGGATCACAAACACACAACATCATCTAGAAAGACAAAGGCCTGGTCTGCTAAACCGTCGACATTTTATTACACAAACACAAAGAACGTGTGTGCCAACATACCTAGATGAAACATTTCCCAGCACATCACCAATGATCTTAACAGGGACAACAGAGAAGTAAGCCATTACTACTCCAGCTGTGATAAAGTAGTGTGAAATCACCAACAGTTAGCAGGTGGAGTCTTACCTGTGCAGGGATGTAACTTGCTCCTGTGGTCACCTTCTCAGAGTCAACAGCCAGAGGCTCAAGTTGCTGCAGAGGAACCCCTGCTAAGACCTTATCCTTCATCTGATAATAGTCAGATTCCAGTTTTTGCAGAACACCAACAATGTTTGCAGGAGGGTTCTGTTGTCTTCAGAGAGAGGGGAGTAATAAAAGTGACCTAAACAGCTGGATTCTCTTTGCATTGTTGATTTATATAAAAAAACTCCATCTAGATAAATGCATCATGTGAAAGTTTTACATCCATTAAGTGTTGCTGTGGAAAAGCAAAAGGTCAAATCTGATCGATATTGATTTGATTGATGTCTTCTTACATTTGTGTGAGCTGGCCTCCCTCAGCAGAGATATAGTAGAGTGTCCAGCAGTGCTGTCTGCACATGCTGTACTGCAGGGCCAGGAGGCACAGCTCTGCCTGCTGAGCACGCTGCATACAGTCACATGGCTTCCTCACTTTACAACTCGCACTGGGGAAAAAATGAAGAATGAAACACATTAGTCCTACTGCAGAACACGGGGGACACGTCTAATGTTGGACCAGGTGTATCGATACATTGCCTTTTCATTTTCGTCTCTCTCCGTTTCTCTTCAGCCATCTTGAGTTTAATAAATTTCTGAAATGTTAAAAAGAGGTTGTGTAACGTTTTGCTGGAGCTACTATAATAATAATAATAATAAATAATAATAATGCAACCTCACCTTAGTGACGTAGTCCAGGTCTGACATGTGGACTTCAGTATTGATATTCTTGTCAGATGTTCCTGGATCCTCAGTTTGAGTGAAAGCTGACATGACCGGTGCCAGCTCAGTGCCCACCATTACGTCACAGGAAGTAACGCGGGGGTTCTTGCCGACAGACTGAGCAGACGTCAAGGCCTCACAGCTGGCTGCCAGTACTTCGTTCGCAGTGGTGACTGGATCAATGTGTGCTTTCACATTTTCGCTGGCCACACAGACGAGTATGCTGTCATCGTCCTCCTTGATGCTGAGGAAGTTATCACTCCGATCTTCAAAACTTAAGCCAGCTTTATCCTCACCCGTACCGTAGACCATGGGATCCTCACACCCTTCCTTTATTCTACTTCCCTCAGCTGAGTCCAGAAGACAGCTGACCTGTTCCTGCTCCACTGACTGGATGATGCTCCCGTCGCTGTACTCTCTACCATCCATCTGAATGCTGTCACAGCTGTAGTACCCAGAAGACTCCTCCCTCTCTGTTGGCCATTCTGACCTGTAACACGTTTCCGTTTCATAAATAAAAAAATCATCATGGACTTTGTATAAAGATGGATGACATGACAACTCCCCAAAAGTGAAGCCAGAGCATCTGTATGGACCCCTGGTGGCCGGCTGCAGTACAGGTCAGATGGGACAAAGATGGTTTCTGTCATTTTAGGTCGTTCTTATCACGCTGATGTTTGTTCATGTGTTGATCAGTTTGGTTTTAATAAGTTATTTGATGCGACATCATAATCACTTCTGTCCAGACAGTGGCTCCAAATGATCTCGCCAACTCAAGATGGCAGCACATCGTCCACCTTTATATAGTCTGAGGGTTTTCAAAGTCTGAGACTGTGGGTCTCTCCTCGGACACAGCTTTGAAAAAAAGCCCCCCCTTTGTTTCCCTCAGTTCCTGGATGCCTATAGGATCGGGATCATGTTATTTAATCCTACAGACACGTAACAATTGAGTCAAGACAGCCTAATAAAATAACTTCAGACTGTCCTGACGCATCTATTAGTCTCTGACTCTGGGTCACAGACGTAAGCTGTTCTATGTGATCTCTTTTTGATGACTATTGTAATAATGAATGTCATAAGATGCATACTCACTGTAACGGACAACCTTCAGCAAGTGTCAGGTTAGCACTCTGGCTGCTGAGCCAAGGCGTTCCCGCTTGTCTGTATCTTTCCAGCTCCGTGTCCACAGAGAAGCTCGCCAGGGCCTCTGGATCCTTGAACACAGCTGCACTGCTGCTACTGCTAGCTGTCTGCCTTTCTGTGATCAGCTGGGACAGAGGTGAAACACAACGCCTCTTCCTGAATTCTTCTCGTTTTCCAAAAAGGGGAGCTGTGCATTTACAACTTAGAAACAGGTCAATAGTAAAGTAGCAGTAAACTGGTGTTATAACTTGAGCTGTATAATACACATACAGAAAGTGTTTATACCATCACTTCCTGGGCCTTCTGGTGGTTTGGGTCCTGTATGATGGGCCTGTTGAAGGCTGTTTGGACGCTCATATTATTGTTAAACATCTCCAACTCTTGAGGTGTAGGGAGCATTTCTTGCAAGAGGAGCAAACAAACAGAGATGTTAAGTTAAAGCTTTACTCATGAGAACGCTACTAACAACCTTGGCTCATTAGATTAGATAGTTTAGATATTAGTTTCCCAGATGACGATTAGGTCCTAGACTAAAATGTCTTTATGATTTCTACGCGTTATTCATCCCGGCAGTAAAATGTCAAGACAATGATTTATCCACTAAAGTTGGAGACTTGTCACGAGTCACAGATTTCAGTTACAGTCTGAAAACTGCCTCTCCAAACTATGTTTATTCAATTTATCGGTGGTAGACGTTTCTCATTGGAAGTCCAACTGATGCTGGGTAATTGAAAGACAGTGGATGATGTAGCAGACAGCTAGCAGCTTACCAGGCAAAGCTTTGTGCTGTGGTGTAATTTAAAAGGGCGTTCGTGAAAAAGCCCCATTTTCTGTTTGACAAGCTGATGACTCACTGAGATATCTCCAACCACAGGGAGTGTAGCCTGAACTACAGAACCTGTTCATCCATCAATACCTCTACGAGGGACACATTTGTGTAAAGAACTAACTCAATAATGCTTTTAGAATCTCAGATGTTTCTTGTATATGAAAAAAATCACTGGCAGTGTATGAGATTTGCATACCACCACATCTGGAGGTCGTTGCTCCTGACGTTCTGTGAGAATAAAACAGAGTTTCAACAACAAAATCACTAAAATGATAAAACCATAACTGATCTGATGCAGCGTGTTATCAATTCACTGCAGTTACTGAGAGACATACGTGTGCTTGTTGGATGTCGTGGTTGGCAGGGCACATCTGGTACTTTCAAAGTCAGCTGCATTGACAGTAAATAAAAATTGCCATTGTTTAATCTGTACACAGCTATCTCAGGACTAGAGCACTTTGACAGACTTACACTTCACATAAACATGATGGCTTGACAGTTCCAGCGCAGGATGCCTTTGCAGGAACTGATGAAAGCCTCCTTCGTCTAGGAGAAAGAAAAGAGTAAAATTCAAGCACCTTTAAAAAAAAAAATCAGAGCCTTTATCGTCACCGGATTATGTTGAAAATCAGGCATTTTTCAAGGAGAGCAACCAAATTCTAGCATATTTCTAACCTTGAAAACACAAAAGGTTAAAATGTATTTATTTATTTTCCAAACTTTTAACACCTTGTATGAACCCTGAATACATTTTTATGCCAATCGACTACAAAATGATGTCAGCTCTAGTATGTTGTTGTTGTTGTTGTTGTTATTATAATACAGGTTAGGGTTGTCATGGACACAGAAGTCTGAAACACACCTTGTATGATCTTTATGTCCTCTGGAGACAAATGGAGGTACCAACCCAGCAGCGTTGGATCAGTTAAGGAAAGGTATTGATGAGCTGCCACCAAATCAAATACAACCCTGGAATATGCAGAGCAGCTCTTGGTTATTCAGTCATTTAAACATACAGGTTATAGACAGTGTGAGGATACAGCTGCGTACCTGTGCAGAAAGAATTTCCTGATCTGTTCTGTTGATGAAGAAACCACAGGTGTTAGCCAAGACAACGTTACATAAAAAGCAGTATTACAGTAATATCCATTCAAAGCCCCCTGCAGAAGCATAAAAAATGGGATAAATCAGAAACAGCTGTCACTTCGTAGGAGTATTGACCTTTTTAATATAAGTGTCATCGGGGGCTTAACTTACTTGGCTTGTCAATGACCTCAACATTATTGTAAAAACAAGGTATCTCCCGCGACGGCACCACCAGGGCACCATCAGCCAAGAACTGTAGCTGGGGATTAGTCACAACATTGTAGGGGAAAGTGACTGGAAAGCAGGGCCACGTCGTCTGAAACACAGTCCGGGGTTGAGTGTGCGAAAAAATCGTCCAAAAATCAAAATGAGCCGTCTCTTGGGTCGACGAACGGTTGGCAACGTAGCTAGACGCCATTACGACTGAACGGTTAGCTAACGTTAGCTAGCTAGTTAGCGAGACACGCAATTACCACAACACAGTAAATGAAGCCAAAGTCACAAAAAATCTTAAACTACACAAAATAAAAACTAAACTAAACGTTACACGCGTTATACCCGTCGTGTTTCGTCGTCTTTTAACAAAAATAGAGAGAAATATTTAACCAAATAGCGGGCTTCCTGTTGGGTTCACCTGCAGTAACGTTGCTAGCTTGGAGGGTGGCGTTAGCTAACAGCTATCTACTTCCACATGCGGTAAATCTGCCAATTAACGTGGATCCTGCGGTATTTAAAGGGTCTGTTCGCCCAAATTGCGAAAGAAACGTCCTCACCTTTGTGCAGTGGTATCGATCCATGCAGTTAACTTTGACCTAATTTGTCCAAATGTGGGAATAGCGGCCTTTTTGCCTCCGATATACACAGGACTGTAATTGGTAGGGCTCCACACAATTGGTAAAATTACAATTAACAGTGTCCCTAGTCGTCTGGATATTCTTGTTATGGACTGGACCGTGTAAATAGGGACTATTTCTAAAAAATAGTAGTAAAATAGGTCCAACACACCACACTCAATATTTAATTCACCTCAATTTTAAGCAGAAATCTCAGAGACAGATATCTCAAACATTTCGGCAAATCAAACTCATAAGTGCCGCCGTGATTGAATTAATTCATCCATAGATTCACATTCTTCTCTCAGCAAACCACAAGAGGTAAGAGAGAAAACATCTTGTTTCTTGTAATTCGGGTATAAATAATAATTTAATAGTAACCTACCTCACTGCCTGCCAGGAGGTGGAGCTACAGTTAGCCGTTAGCAGTTAGACGTTAGCAGTTAGCCGTTAGCAGTTAGCCGTTAGCAGTTAGCCGCCATCTTGTCCTAGTTTGTAATGGCGGTTTCAAATAATTCACATCCTCACCTCCTTCACCTCCTTCTTCATCGTTCGTTTAAAGCAATGGAGGTGTTTGCACAATTAAACATCAGCACTTTTTTTGCTACTTATACAAAACCTTTTAAAGAAACTTATATTTTATTTTACAAATTGGATTATGTCTTTTCTTTGCATATGTAAAGCCCCTTGAATTGCCTGTGTGATGAAATGCGCTGCCTTGTCTAACTGGCCCAAATGTATCCAGACGGCATTAAAAACATTTCTAAAAGATGTTTTAATTTCTTGTTCATCTGTTATTTGGTTGATAATTAATAATGGACCAAAGGAAGGAAATGCATTGCAGTGAAGTGACTAGCAGTTATGCTAGTGCTCACCTTGGCAATTAAGGAGACGTGTTTAAAGTGGAACTCAGTGCTACTGTGAGCTGCCTGTGGGAGATTTTGCTGAATGAAAGCCGAGCACTTTGTGTGTAAAAGAAATGATTAATTAAAGCAGTTTGGCTCTTTAATTAAATAGTTTTGCACAGTGAAAGCAAGAGCCAACTTGTATAATATCCCATGTTAACCGTGGTGAGTTTCTGCCTTCACAATCACAAACAGCCGTGACACTGCAGAGCCACTCGCTGTTTAATGGAGGATGCACAGAACAGCTCTCAACTCCCTCTCATGCATATTGCCATCATTCATTTCATTTCAGAGATCCATGTCAACATCACTGAAGAGCAAGTTCATCACATTTAACACTATTCAATACAACACGCTCTCTCAAAAGGAATAAAGTCGTCGGTACAGTTCGAGTCTCCACACACTGATTGTTAGTGGTCAACACCACCACTCAAGGATCCCAACACTCGCACGGAAGACAATTATATAATGTTGACGTCAGCGTGTTTAAAATCCACATAATTCAATACAGTGCCTGTGTTGTTGTTGTCACCAGGATATAGCCATGTCCCAACATGAGAAGTGCTGCATTATATTTTGCACAGTTCAGTCCAGCACCTTTCTTGTCCTGGTGTGGACATTTTAACGTGCAGCTGAGAGTGAACACATATTACAGCAGCTTCAGTTCTGCTCTCCCACGCTACGCCCACGACAGAAAGAAAGTTGCAGCCTGGGAAGAATTCAGCCGCAGTAGGGAACACGTTGTCCATCTCCTGCAACACTACGTCATTTGTTTAATTGTTGATTTCTTTAGTTTTTAAGGAAACTATGCAGCTACCTAGTGATGTGGCTAGTTAGTTAGCTTCTGGCACTGCACACACGTCAGTCCAGTGAAACTGAAACCAACAAAAATGTACCTCAAATGTTTGGCTGCATTGTGTTTCAGCAGTAAGGAGGAGCTCACGTATTCATTTTTTCTAATGCCAGCGGTGCAAAACAACACGTGCTGATTCAATATGTGCCAGTTCAGTTTAGTTGAGCATCATTTATTTTATGATATACATGCAATCCCACAACCCAGATTCTGGTTGCTTGTCCACTATTTTACCACCTTTTCCATGCTGGTCGAATCACTATGACAGTGTGCTTTTCATATCTCAGCCTTTTACAAGCTGGTGTCATATCTCTGTGTTATCAGCATGGCTTTGTTATCAGTGTTTGTTGAAACCAGACATGTAATGGCAACAAACCAGCTCCCAGACGAACGGTTTCCATGAGTAACGCTAATGAAACATTCTGACAGAACAAGTTCAGTGTCAGCAGCAGGACAAGAGGAGGGACTGAACAACCAACGCTACGATTCATGGCCTTTACACTCGTTATACACAGTAGAGAACAAACAGTGGTCACTGTCTAACTGACTGAAGACGGCTTACAACCATTGCAATGTTTCCTTCATCATCTTCCAGTTAGTCCAGTTAATGGACTCGTGATTGTTTATTTGAGTGAAGAAAGTCTGATGTTGCTGTTTGAAACAACTTCACACCAAACACTTAGAACATGTATTAGTTTCTGATTCTGCCACAAACGTTAAAAGTCCTCAAAACAACTCTTTGACCAAATCTCACACCTTTAGGCCGTCCGATGTGAATCTTTTAGAACTGTGTTTGTCTCTTCTGAGCCTCCCCTGAAACCTTAAAACTTAAAAAGTGAATATCCAAAAGGACAAGATCACACACACACATAGCTCACTTCCAAAAGACAATGGAAGCAAATGAAGGTGAACAACAGCTGAAGAAACAGCAGTAAACAAAGCAACCTCGCCACAAGGTGCATTTAGTGGCTGTTCTGGAGCTCTCTATCGTATTACACAATCTTCCCCAGCAGGTGGAGTTGCCCAGTTGTCAAGGAGATGTCTCACATCACCTCGTGGTGACAGGAAAACATTTCTGAGCTTCTTAAACACATTTCTTAGTGGCAGAAAATACATCTTGTGGACTTGAATTTCTTAATGAACCCTTTAAAACGTTCATGTGTTCTTTAATTACATTTCTGTGGGCTAACCTGTGCTGTGAAGTCTGTTAATGCCTTGTTGAGCATGTAAGATACCCTGGTCCTCGTGCTCTAGTAGGACAGGTACCCGTCCACTAGAGGGCAGCCATGGTTAATGTAAGATAAACACAGCCTCTCACAGAAATCTCAAACAAACAATGACGTGTGAGTGTTTGCGTGCATGCTTGGGAGAAATCAGTTACATAACAGAGTTTTAGGAGCAAGGTCTCACCCATGGTAATTAGCATTGTGCAAACGCAGCAAATAACGTGAAAGATTTCCCTTCCCGGCAGCATGACCCATATTTCTCAGTGGTCGAAGCCAAAACAGAGAAGAGTGGTTAAATCTCTCAAGCTACTTTAGATGGAGGCTTTGTCTGAGAGTGTGTGTGTGTGTGTGTGTGTGTGTGAATTGACACACTGAGTGCCTGCCATGGTCCGAAGATTCACAGCTGAAACGACATTTTGCTCCAGCTGCCACGATTTGTATCTGGATCAATCATTTACTTGGAAGCAGCTTAGTGGTCATGTGGTATAATGTATGATGAAGAACTGCCCATTTGATATGTCCACTTTTCTCCCTGCTGAAGGCCCGGGGGCAATGGATCAAGCACTCTGTAACAGTGTATGTATTGATTTAGTGTGATGTTTATGACGCAGCCTTGTTTGTTTCAAACGCGAGGAGCCTGAAATCATTTCTCCGGCATGTACACCGTCTGTCCGTACCTTACTGTTGACCTTTGGCAGGACAGTGAGTGGCACCTGCATCATTCTGTATCAGTGATGGAGCGTCTCACTCCTGTTAAATGGATCAGGATCATTATATCATGGCTTAATCGTGCCGGGACAGCAGGCTAGGTTTCTGTTAGGGGGAAGGAACGTAAGAGAAGAACACTGTCAGCGACACCAGCAGCTCTAAAGGGTCGGCCGCCATTTTGGCTCAAACCTGAATATCTGAAAACCTGAGAGAAAACATGAAGGTTTGTCCAGACTGTCATGGCCCGCAGAGGATGAAGCCTACTGGTGTTTCCTCTCCACCATGAGGTTGACGTGAAAGTGTCGCCCAAACGTTCATGTTCCCCAGAGGATGAACTTTCACCTCTGATTTATCTTCTTTGAATGTACTTTGGTTTATGACCAGTCAGCTTCAGCTCTACTTTGGGATTAGTGCTAATAAGCTAATGTTTGGATGCTAACTAAACAAAGCTAAACTGAGATGGTCACTGTTATGTTAACATGCTAACGTTAGCATGTTGCTCACAGTTCAGCCTCACAGAACGCTAGCATGGCTGTAGAGTGACTGATGAGGGTGTATCAATACACACATACTGACAAAGAAATATTAATCAAATTCAAGCACTTTCCAGGATCCTAAACCAACAATTTCCAGACTCTTGAAGCCTTTAATTGTTACTTTAAACACCAGGAGACAACATACAAACGTTTCACTTCAAATATTTTGAAGATTTTTGGTTTACATGAGATTGTGTTGATGATGAAACACCAGATTATGTTGAAATTCAAGCGTATTCCTAACCTTGAACACATAACAGTTTAAATTTAAGCATTTCCCAAACTTTCAAGACTTTGTACGAACCCCATTAGATTAGTTTCTGTCCAAACAATTGATCTCTAATACTC
Organism: Nannoperca australis; assembly: GCA_036023655.1. Classification (NCBI taxonomy): domain Eukaryota; kingdom Metazoa; phylum Chordata; class Actinopteri; order Centrarchiformes; family Percichthyidae; genus Nannoperca; species Nannoperca australis. The sequence continues at coordinate 13,532 of JAVQJD010005700.1, forward strand.
TAAATACTGGACACGCAGCCGTGATATAAACTAACGTGATTGATAATATCTCCACTAATCATATAAATGGATCTGAAGAGGACTTTTCTAAATGCGTCATGTTCCAGGCCATCCATCCCACACCTCCACCAACTGCTTTCAAAGAAAAGGGAAAGCACAAAGAACAGCGAGGAGTAAAGTTGATCAAAAGAAATCTGTTATGAGTGCTGGCAGCTACTACACTCACACATACACACAGTATCAGGGCAGGGCACCTCCCATGAGCACACTAAAAGGTCTTTCATAGCATTCAAAGGCACTCTGCTCTCTCAATCAATGGAAAGCTGCCTGCCAGGCTGTTACTGGAGACCAGAGCTTGGCTTTTAGGCTACACTTTGTGGTTTGATAAGGCTCTGACTCAACACCAGGCAGAGTGCTGCTGGCAGTCACAGCACAGTCTGAGTCTAAAGCTTCACAGTTTTATCACACGTCAGATACCATCGTGCTATGTGTTTCAGTTCAAGACAAGTTTTAGCACCGCAGTGAAATTATAAGACAGATACTGTAA
>JAVQJD010005701.1:0-31560 GCA_036023655.1 Nannoperca australis
ACTGTACGTTCTTCTTCCTCCTGCTCGCTCTACTGCTTCCCCCCCTTCAACCCAACCGGTCGAGGCAGGTGACCGCCCACCTAGAGCCGGGTTCTGCTCGAGGTTTCTTCCTGTAAAAATTGAGTTTTTCTTTGCCACTGCCGCCTAGTGCTTGCTCATGGTTGGATTGTTGGGTCTTTGTAAATATAACAATTGGTCTTGCCCTGTTCTATTCGAAAAATTGCTTTGAGATAACTTTGTTATGATATGGCACTATATAAATAAAACTGAATTGAATTAAACCTGTGGGCCTGTTAAGCCCTGATAATGTCAGAAGGATTGATGGGCTGTGTAGGACCAGGGTGAGGAGAAGATGGAGCAAGTGGGGAAAGTGGAGGAGGGGAAGGAAGGTCAACGAGTGATCTGAAAAGGCAAATGAAGAAAGAAAGGGGGAAGGGTTGGAAAAACAATCAACATTAGGCGCTTTAGCATACATACACCTTTACATATTAAAGTGTAATATGTAACTGTATTGATTTGTAATCGAGAGTGCATGGGAAGATGATTGACATAATTTCCCACCTTGTTCCACAACTGATTGCTGTAATCTTGCTCTCTTGAAACCTACGTGTGTTACTACAGAGACGTACAGTATGTCCCCTCTGCATTGACTTTGCCGCCTCCGACAGATTTGTTAGATATCTAGCCTTTCATAGCAGTGGACATGCTTGTCAGGTATTGACAGAGGAAAGACACAGCTTTCTGATAAATTGCAGAATGCTCCTGCTTGCCTGTGTCTGTCAGAATACATCAATTGCCTGACTAACCCATCAGTTCAAGGTAGCTTGGTTTGTTGGCTGCCCAGCTACTGTTGACGCCCCCCACCCCCCCACCCCAACTCCCCTAACCCCCTACCACGGGAATAGAAGCATTTAGCCATGCTTGAGAAGTCTTTTCGTCTCCGCGTGTGCTGGGCTCTATTACATTGAGATGGCCATAACAGAATGGTTTAAAGGCAACATTGAGACATTAGATACACTGTTATTAGGTGTACATAGCTGGAGGCTGACTGCTCGATGCATGAATCTTAAGCAGATGAGGGGTGAGAGGCAGCAGCGCTCTGAACAGGGGCTGGTGGAGGGAAGACATGAACCGTAAAACCTCACAGTCAAGCTGCAGCACTTCAGTCTGCACTCCAGACCACGTTTCTGATGTCTGGATCTTGTCTTGGTCTTGTACTATTTCGATTCAGACTTCTTGGTTCCGGCCACACATCTTTCACTGAAAACTCCTTATATGACAGCTGTTGGCAATTTCATTTTGTAGGTTAGTGTGGCAGTACTGATCATGAAACGTTTATGAACAGTTTGTTTTAAATGAAATACACAAATCTATTTCTATTTGTGCAGCAATTTGAAATTTTTGACAGCTTTTATTTTTGGTAACGTGACTGTCTGTCTGTCTCCCACCACTTGGGTTTGGCTAAACTTCAGCATCAATACGTACAGACTAGGATACAGAGCTGCTCTTGTGGCTGTATAGGCTCCTAGCCTAATTAAATTGAACATAAAATGCTCCGGCCTCATTGGTGTTCTGCAGTTCACCACAAAAAACACATGGAAGTATGTTTATTATGCATTAAAAGGATTAACATTACATTATGAGAGTTTTGCAAGAGTGCTTGCTATAAAGACAAGCAATTGCTTTACACTTCTTGTTTCTGGTCATAAGAGTGGGCCGTTTTGAGTTTATTTCTCCCACATTAAATAGATTTTGGCTGTAAACTCTGTATGGCTCTAATCTCTAGTTATTGATTGCATACCTTGGATGCTCAAGGGTATAATTCATAGCTTAACTGCTCCTACAAAGATGTACATTTCTGCTGTAGAACAGGCCAACAATTACCAGCTCACATATCTTTTAGACATACAGTAAATGTATACACGTATTGACATATCCACCTTCTTTTATTATACTTTTCATATAAAAAATATCATTATCATTGGGGCAGCATGATAAAACGTTTTTTGGGGAGAAATTGCCAACTATCCATGATGAAAGCAAAGTCAGGATGCCATTGTTGTAAAACATGAATTTAACTTTTATCACTGCTCACACCATGGCTTTGTTCTTCATTTGCATTCCTGTAATGCCACGAAGAAATGGTGCCACCTCCAGTTTTTCACTGTCAAATATTTTGACTTTTCTCTTGATTCAGAAGGTGAGAGTGAAACCACAAACTAAACAAACTTTCGCATGTTCTCAAATAGTAACATTTGGGATTTAAAAAAAAAATACTAAGGGTTAAAGAAATCAATTTTATATTGATATGATGAACTATATGAGCTGAAATGAGTTTATTTGTTATTTAATCATTTGTTGTGGCTTTATGTACACTCAGTTAGAAATTATGTCTGCACTTGGAAAGACAACTGGCCTCTCGCACAGGAAAGTGGAAAATAACAACTTTAACTCTCTTTAACTGCCTTTTATACATTCTGCAAGATTTATTTCAGCATTTTAGGTGGGTATAAATCTTACTGAAATAAATTTCTTAACAAAATGGTCTGACAAATACAAGTAACATTTCAGGAATATTTAGTTGAGTGTCATTTGTCCTCATCAATGTAAATAAAAATGTGTTTCTGCATGCAGTTTGTTGTGCTGCTGTGAAGGCTACATCTGAAGCTCACTGAAGTTGTTTTGAGTGTACTTTTGAACTGGCCATGAAAGAAAGGCTTTTGAAATATTTGCTTGAAGAGCACCTTGGACTTTTTTCCATTAAGATGCAACTGTAAGGCACCGGAAAACCCAGGGGAGGCCCTCCAACCTGTCCTATTTAAATAACAGAAATCACTTTGAGAGACGCATGTAGGTTTTCCTTTTATACCTTGTAGTTTACCCTCATACTAATATATACTTCATTGAGATTTAAATTAGTCCACAAAGCTGGACAGACACAAAAAAGGAACATACATGCAGTTCAGGTGGGTTTATTTTCCGCTGTCCACACACAATCTCGAAGCTTTACACTTTTAAAGCACCAACAGCTTCCGGCACTACATCAGGTCTGATAAAGAGAGGGGACCTGTGGACCTTCTGGCCTTATTATGCCAGCAGGAGGCCAGCCGCTCTTTCTTCTCTCTGCTGCCTGTGACACCACTTCTTCTCCTCTTGTATGACTTTCTCTCTCTCTCTCTCTCTCTTTCACTCGCACACTCTGTTTCTTTCTCACTAACAATCCTCCTCTTTCTGAAATAGGGGGCAACCGATTGACCAGCCTTACCCAGTAATCGCTCTGCACTAACAGTGAAATACATTTTCGGTACAGAGAAATGATAATAAGGGCATGAGTCTGATTAAAACAAAGGCAATTTGATTGTGTTTGAATTAGACTTTCATTAGTTTTTTTTACATTGTTACTCTGTGCTTTCATTGTGATCATAAGATACAATAACGGCTGCACTGATAATTCTTGTCCCACTGAGTTCGGTTCTCTTTTATTATATTCTTGTTTTTCTTTATCAGTAGATATAGGCTATATGAGTTTGTGCGCGCGCGTGTGCGGGGGTAATCCTGCAGCTGCTCCAGCCTCAGGAGAGCCTGAGACAGAGGAGTGAGGGAAATGAAAGTGGAGGGATGATAGCGGAGGGGCGCCCTCAGAGAGCCAGGGATCATTGATGGGGCTCTCTGGAGAAGAGAACAAACAAACTTTAAATCAGAAAGGATGAGAGGGGCCATGGCCTGCAGAAATGGAACCCTCTACACAGTGTGTGTGCGCTTTGTGTGCGGTGTGCGGTGTGTGTGTGTGTGTGTGTGTGTGACTGCCTGCAAAGCTCATTCAGCTGAGCATGAAAAGTTTTGGAGTCTGGGTAAAGTCACGTACATAAATGAAATCTGGGCTTATGGTACAGTATGAACAAGGTTTTTCCAGGGCTGTAAAGAGGCTTATATGTAGTAATGTCGCCAGCAGGGTTTGCTGTGCTCGGGAAACGGTGCCAAAGACTCCCAGGAGTGCACAACAAGCTTTGAGAGCGAAGATAAGGCGGCTGGAATCTGTTCAGAAGCCATAAGCAAAGATTAGATATACTAAACATTTTACCCAACATTTTGTGGTCTGCACATTTTCCTTTAGGTGTCCACAAAACCCCCCTCCTAGGAGATTTATTGACCGTAATGTGCTAAGTGAAATGCACACACTTCTAAACATTAACATACAACATAAGCCTTTTCACACTTTATCCTCGCAGCATCGTCATGCTGCTGCATTGTAAGGATGTTAAAATTTAAACTGCGACATACATGATTGTCCCTGCAAATTCTTTTTTTTGGTATGAAACCACGTTTATCTATTAGCACGTGAAAACTAGTCTGTATAACAAAACACATTTCCCTTAGGAGGAGCAAGGATGATCAAGGGAGGGATTTTAAACTATTGATAGAACAGAAATGATTCTAATTGAAGGCATTAATGATGTTACTTTTGCGAACAATCCAATCCTTTTCAACAACCAAGTCGTACTTGCTTCTTTTTATTGGTGTGCCTAAAATTCACTGCCTGCCCTAAATTCTCTTTACGTCAACAGTGAGAAGCAGCCAGTCACAGTGTTGCATGAATTTCATACAAGGCAAGGCTTTATTTACATTTCATACAGAGGGTCACCTTGTGTAATGTTTAAAATGTAGATCATTAGGTCATTTAGTGGTGTCCACACACGTCAAATAAAATTATATTAGTGGGATGTTTGAATTGGATTTAAATTGTAACCAATCATTAGTCTAGTGATTATTTTGCAGGTAAACCTAGTAACTCCCACCCCTCCATTATTTTGAACGGTTCTTGAAAAGGAACAGAGTCATACGAACCTGCTCCCTTTAAAGAGCCTTCAATTCCCATCTAAAAAGCATATTGTTTCAGTCAACATCACGCACACACACACACACACACACACACGCACGCACGCACGCATGCACATGCACGCACACACACACACACACACACACACACACACACACAGACAAAGACACATTTTGCCACTGGGCAGAAAGCTTTTGGTTTGAAAATGTACTTTAAGTTAAGCGTGCTCTTCTGTCCCATTACTGTCAAGAGAATGTTATGATTAACCAGATCAAGGTCCCCAGGGAAGTGTAAAGATAATCAGGGGAGATTAGGCGCTGTTTGTGTGTTGGAGGTGTCAGGTGAAAAGCAATTATCCTCGTATAAATTATGAGTTTCAGGATCGCACTCACAGACACGGAGATAAAGACATAAAAAAAATGCAGAGATGTGTAAATACAGGTGCATACACGCAGCTGTCCACACACACACACACACACACACACACACACACACACACACACACACATAAAAACATTTACTTAACAGTGATTGTTACAGTTGTAGCCAGAACCCATAAGGATGTATCCTATTAGTGGGTTGCTCTACCACATGGCTCCCTCATAAAATGTGCATGTCTGTTCTTTTCTTAGATCAAGTGGTTTATTATGTCTGAAAGGATTCCAAAGAAATTATTATTTTTCCAACATTTCCTGCTCTTGTTTTTTTTTCTTCTCCTACACACAATGACAACAACAGAGCCGCTTCTGTGTCTAAGTTAATGAGGGCACTGGGCTGAGAATAAAAGCAAAGTATCACTAAAGACTGTTTACTTATGAATCAAAGAGTATGAGACTGGAATAAATAGAGGAGTTTATACAAAAGTAAATAATTCAACAGATTTGTTTAATCCTCAGAGAAGCTGTTGTGATTGTTATTTGCGGCACACATTTATTTAAATTTAAACTGACTTTTTCTGCAGCAGCAAACTGTCAAAACACCAATAAGCCATCATAAAAGTCTATGAATTTCTAGCAAATAACCCCCTTTTCCTCTTCTCTCTCTCTCTTTCTCTCTCTCTCTCTCTCTCTCTCTCTCTCTCTCAGTCTCATACCAGGTGAAGCAGGGGACATGTGAGGTGGTGGCCATCCATCGCTGCTGTAATAAGAACAAGATTGAGGAGCGCTCTCAAACAGTCAAGTGTTCCTGTTTCCCTGGGCAGGTCGCTGGCACCACCAGAGCCAGACCCTCCTGTGTGGAAGGTAATAGTGCTGCAAGCCTGTTTGTGTTTGTGTGAATGCGTATATTCATATATCCTGGTGAAGTGCTGTATTTGCAGCCCCACACATCCAGATCATTGATCACCCTTTCTTTGTTGGCAAGGATATTGTGCCAACACGCGTGTGAATTTTTTGTAAATAAAGTCATTTTATATATGTGTGAGGAAAAATGCAGAAGTTATCATCATATATTGGAACTATGTTATAAAATCCAGCACTGCAGTATTTTGAAGGCGAAGGTTTCTCCTGAGTAAATTACACACGGCGATAGTGATTCTTATCACAAAGCTGCTGACTGACCTAATGTAAGTCTGGTTATGCTATGTTTCTTCACAGTTCTGCAGTAGGGCTTCTGGCTTGGAATCTTTTAGATATTTTGGAAACCTGACAAGAATTCAATATTCTGCAGGTTTGGACGGTGCTTGGCTGTGTTGTGCATGTTTTTTTGGAATTGATGATGCTCTGCGGAATCTGACAGGGTCAAATAGGCTAAAATGGTTTTAATTATCTAGTATCATTACATTTGCTACATGACACATCTCTCCAAAAACAAATCATTACCAGATTCACTTGGAGGTATTAGTAACATCATAAAATGAGTCCTTTGCAGGAAAGATTCATAGGAGGCACTTTATTTGAAATTGCTGCATGGTTAAATTCCATGTGAAAAAATGTTTTATTGATTGCACAAAACAGGAAGACACTGCCCTTCTTCCAGCACAAACAGAGCTGAACCTTTTAAAGGCGGTTGAAAACATGACAAGCTGATGGAAAAAATGACACCTGGCCTTTCTATCCTTCTTAGCAAAGCCACACAATAAAGAAACACACAGGGGGGTGAGGCAGGGAGAGGAGGTACAGATATCAAAAGAAAAAAAACAATAAAAGGTTGCCTTAACACGTTGCACTATCCCTGATTTGAGATCATCCTGTCCCAAGGAGATCATATAACATGAAAGGTTAAAGCCACTAATGCAGGTAATGGAAGCCCAGTCACCAGTGTCTCCTTGCCTCCTTATTCCCCTGTGCCGTATGAAAGGAGAAGCAAGTATACAACAGCTGTCGGCCAAGACTGCCTCGGCCTCAAGACTGGAAATCTAAACTGCAGTTTAAAAGGCCTGATTTTATTTGGGACAGCTTTCCATGTCATATCTCGTCAGGCCGCTTGAGCATACGGCAGATGGTGATGTTTTTTTTTCTCTCTTTCATATGTCAAGACATCAGACATTAACCCCAGGAAGACCAGTGGCCACTTTGTGGGTGCTAACAGGGATCCAAATACAGAAGAAGAAAGAAGAAGTGAATATCTCCAAGCGTTGGCAAGAGAGAAGTGTTGGGAAGTTAATTATCCAAGAAATTCCTCTCACATGTACACAGCAAGCATATGCTGTACATGTACAGTATTAGTGTGTTTTCACTGAGCTCTGTCTGTGTAGTGCTGAGTGCAGTGATGATGGACAGATGGAAACTGCGGGTCGTTTTTATAGACCTTTGTTCCAACCGTTTGTCTGCTCGCCGAGTTCCGGCCCAGCAAGAAACAAGCCGTGTCACTGACCCCTATCATCCCCAGACGCTCCGCTGAGATCACAAACACACACATAGTGTCAGCTGAGCCAATCCAATCACGCTGAATTAGCCCCCTACCAGAGGAAAATACATAGTTGTCTCCTACGTGAGCTGATCCAGTGAATCTCCGAAGCACACAGGTTATTCAAACTGTTAAGGTCAGCTGGGGGGCTGGTGGTGGTGGCGGCGGGGGGTAACGATTCACACTCGAACTGATAAACCAACACAAATAGAGACTTTGATGAGATGTGTTGAGAAAGATGAAGTAATGTATTTTCTCAGACTTGGATTTTTTATTGTTTTTGGTTTGTTTATATCCCAATTAAAACAGAGTATATATCAGCACATTATCAAGAGAGAAAACAAAAAACTCATCCACCTGGCTCTGGCTTTAGTTTGTTCACTGTCTATTGACAGCCTCACAAGAAGAACTGAAACTTAAATTAAAAAGAAATGGGTTGTTTTATCAGAATACACTAAATACTAAATACACTAAACTGTAAAAGAAACGCCGTCTAATTTCTAGCATGTATTTTGTTAATGTTTTAACTGTTATGTGGTGTTGACATTGGCTTTAGGATACTGTAAACTTGTAAACTGCTGTATGAGTACAAATAATAACAACAAACCCATTAACTACTAATAACTATTTTTATTCTCATTTTTGCCTTTTGCATTTGTACCTTAATCGGCACATTTTCGCTTGCTTCTTAGTTTTATTAGTGGGTCATTTTATTCCTTTGAAATTAATTTTCAAATTTCAGTGTGAATCACTTCTCACGTTCTGTGCTGCGTGCCTATACTTTTAAGTGTCCAAGTTCTTTATTTACCAGTCACAGCTATCCATATAGCACCCGACTTACCGCCTCCGTCCAGTGTGTTGCTATTCTTGCAGGTGGCCAGTAGACGGTGCTTTTCCCATTCAAATGACCCAGTCACAGACAGCTTCTACTTCTTTTCAGCACTATTTTCACCCAATAAAAAATAGATTTGTTGTTTTACCTCTTTGATGAGTTCCTAGATGGGAACAATTGCTTGATAATGATCAAATCAGGCAACCATAGCAAAGATGATTGGCTCTGTAATGAAAGTTGGGATAAATAAGGAATCATGTGGAACTTGGCTAACATTTCAGAATAGGCATTGCCCTGGTGCTTTGCTTTTGTTTGTTCACTTCTCCTCAAAGACTGCTAAGAGGAAGGAATGACGCTGATGAGAAGCCAACTCTTTCTCCCTCACAATATCATACAAACACACACACACAAAACAGCGTAGTTCCTCCATCACACTAGTCATGAGGTTTTCTAATTTCCTATTCAGATCTCACCTCCGAGTCTCACCACCTCTCACTTCCAAATGCAGTGCTCAGCAGCATTCATCTCATGAGTCATGCTTGACCTCTGAGATCACAGTTACAAAAGATCTCACCTCATCCAACACTGTCTTACGCCCACAAAGACACATGTCCATGCAAACACACACACGCACACATCCACGTTCATGCATGCTACTCTCACCTTTTTTGGCCTGAGCTTTGATGGAAAGAGACAAACCTCTCTCAATAGCCGAGCTTTGTAGAAAAGCCATAGTGTAAATGGAGTTACATTATTGATGCTAGCTGAAAGAAGAGTAAATGGCAGCAGGTCCCATTACTGGCTCCTGCTGCACGGTGGGGCCCATTACTGTGAGACTAACTTTTCCAATTGAACTCCATTTATCACAACATTCTTGATGTTTTCATTAATCATAAAAATAACTTCTTTTTGTTTTTATTATTATTTATTAGATTATTATTTGTGGCGATGGTGGTGTGTGAATGAAGAGTTAGGACTGTAAATAGTAAGGCGATTCAGAAAAATACTTTTCAGAGGTCCCCAGAGATAAATAGAGGTCAAGAGGTTAATCTGTTTAAAAAAAAAATACTCTACTGGAGAAATGGGTCCACTCGTGTGTCCTGTGTTTCATAGATTTCACATTTGGGGACACATTTTGGAGAACAAACTAGCCTGTCTACGTGAAGACAAAATGTGTGTCCACTGTTTGGTTTTACCGCAGTAGCACTCTGGATAAATAAAATGTTTGTTTTGTCTCAATTGGGTCTCTGCCAAGTTTAGTTAAACTCACACAGTTAGTTGGGGAATGTGTTGCTTATGTCTTGGGCTTGCGAGCACCTCTAGGGAATTAATGTCAGTCTGTGCAATGTCAGTGTCAGCATTGAAAATTGTGCTCAAAACTATACACTTTACACGTATGGAGAATTTTATTGTTGTAGCTGATGAAAGCAGAGCTAAATGAAAACACTTCATATACTGCTGGGTTGTTTAACTTTTAACAATTACGTGCCACATTAAATGAACCTCTGTGGTTTTATCTAACTAGTTACTGTAATGATAATTGTAGTGTAGAGCAAGAGGCACAATTTCCCTTTGAAATAATGTGGAGTTAAAGAAGAAAGTTATGGAGATTCTCAAGTTAACTCAAATTTGTACAATTTGCACATTAAAGTACTAAAGACTAAGAGTAACATTCCAACTCTGCATTTATGTGTGTCTGGTAGTTCTCTGAGAACCAGTAAAAAAGGAGTTTAAACCTTCCCACAGACACTGTCATTAAAGTTTGTTTGGTGGTGTAGACAGACAGACAGACAGACAGACAGACAGACAGACAGACAGACAGCACAGAGACCTGATTAAAACGGTGGAGGGGTGGATTTGGTTTGGTGTGTGATTTGCTGAACTCAGCCACAGACAAACTGTGTCATTACTGGGCTAGAAAAATCTACTTTAGTGTTTCAGCATACATCAACCTGCTGTTGTCTACCGTGACATCTGCTCCACAATGTCATGCTTTTTGTCATTTTGTCAGAGCGTTTCTGCATGTGTAACTGTTTGGCGTGCTTTTTTTCCGCTGCACTTTCCACTTGTGTTTTCTCGTCATGTGTACCTGGGTGTGCTGGCATGGCTGTATGAATCAGGGCAACAGAGATACACTGTGTTAGTAAATCATCGTAGAAAGAGATGGATGCCTCTCTCCAACTGCTTCAGCACTCCAGGATCACTGAGTGGAACAGTTACAATGCCTGAGGGTATCCATACCTCTGGGTCCATCCCCAACTTCTTGTTTGTGTGTTTGTTTGTGTGTGTGTGTGTGTGTGTGTGTGTGTGTGTGTGTGTGTGTGTGAAGGTACATCATATTCCCTTTAAATATTAATGACCTGCAAGCAAGGGCACGGGACTGGTTGTGATTGTGCTTTTACGCCTGATACTTACAGCACAGCGGGGACTGCGCACATGCACACACACAAAGCACACAAAGGCATCTATGTGTGCATAACAGGCTCGTGCGCACATGCAAATGCACAGACATACAGGCACAAACACACAGATGCACAGTACAAGTAAACCCCCTATTGCAGTCTGCGTTGCTCCATTGAGTGAGTTCAAGCAGTGCATTGGTAAAGTATTAATGTGCAAACACTCTAACAGACATATGCCTGAGTGCACATATTGTATTAGTATGCCCTTCCTTACATGAAACAGGCTACATTTGAATGATCCTATTGATTATGTAGTCCTATGTACTTTATCATGTGGCTTGAATGACTTGAGATGAAAGGGTTAGAGGAGAAGGAAGTCACTTTGAACTTGCATAGTCGGTAGTGACGTATTCAATTTTAATCCCATGAAATACATTTTCCATGTCATTGTTGAATGCCACATTTCCTGCCTTAGTGTGAAATTTTCTCATTCGCAAGCCAGTTTTTCTTCTTTTTTTTGTCTTCCTATTACTTCTGGTGAAAATTTGAGATATTTCTTCCACCCAAAGAAATGCTATTTATCATGTTTTAACTTTTTTCATTAAGAGGTTGAATGAGCCACACATTCTCAACGTGTTAATTGGCTGATAACAAGGCATTGTATACTCACACACCCTCGATAGCACCACAGGCTTATATTTAGTCACAGTAGTCTGAACAATACTTCAAGTGTTCATTTGAAGACCCAGAATAAACATGTGGATGAGGGGACCTGCAATTTCAGCTTTGTCCACTTGATGTCACAAACATTACAATGACAATTCAGGCGGCATTGCAGGAGTAAATCAATAGAAGCTGTGTTGGGATGACTGCTCATACAGTTGACATACTTGCTCACACACACACACACACACACACACACACACACACACACACACACACACACACACACACACACACACACACACACAAAATGAAGAAGCTGCAACCACAACAAGCGTAACCATGAGTGACATTTATTAGGTGTGCGTTGGATTGACGTGTTGTGATCAGTAGGAAGAGAGACAGAGCTGTAGGCAGCCTCGTAGCGTGAAACCTCTGCAGACCTGATTTAGAGAACCCCAGAGAGTAGGCGAGAACCTGGGGAATAACATAGCCTCAGTCCCTTGTGTTGCTTAATCACCTGCACCTTAAGCAAAGCACTGTCTAGACGTTTGCCCTCAGCTGAGCCCGCGCTGAAAGTTTGAGAGAGAACTTAAAAGGGAGCCATTTTGAGTGCAAATTTCATTGTAATGAGATGATGGTAACTGTGATGAAATGTATGCCTGAGCTGTAAACCTTTTTTAATTAGCATGCACACCTTTAGTGAATATAAATGTAGACTCCTAATGAGACTTATGCAATTAGAGTAGGCAGCTGAGAGGTAGTCCATGTGTTATGCACATTTTTCCCCCGAAGAATATTGCATCCTCTTTCTATTTCAAGAATGTGGCAATGATTCATTTTCACATTTACTTGTTGAATATAAAAGTGAAAAAAACGCTAACATCAACTTAGCACAATAATTTAAAAGCAACCGAGCTAATAATGATTTTCAAGTTATTTATGCTCTTCAAGAGTCAGCAAATGTGACTGAGAATAATGAACAACGTGTGAATCTTTGCTGCTTTTTCCTCCTGTTACCGCACAGACTGGAGTGGTATCGATCTTCTCATATAACTCCTGGCAACAAAGCAAACAAGCTTCCTGTCAAACTATTTATTCAAAGTAGAATTCAAGATGTGCATTCAGAGTGGAAATCAAATGCTACACTTTCAGAAAGATACTTTTGTAGCCCATCTGTACAGAAGCTGACTTTAAAGGCATGACAGTAATAGGCTGAATCCCAACCAGCACCCGCTGCCAGCCTCTGTGTGTTTATTGTTAGTAGTGCACGGGGAAAATATGGTCCCAGAGGTGATGATCTCATAATTACTGCACTACTGCACACACACACACACACACACACACACACACAAAGTACCTCTGTAATCTTTTTATCATTGCCCTGTTGAGACCTGTCTGTAAGTGCTGTTCACCATCGGAGCTATCCATGACTGATCCACGAAGGAGGGCTTGTTCAGGATCCTGTTAATTTTCTGACTCGACAGGCAGCTGCTTATGTGTCATGCTCGCCCTGCCCTCCCAGTATAGCATGAGATAAGCTGCAGGGAACTCTAACTCCATAATAACACTCACAGGCCATGCCCATTAGCTCTAAATAACACTCTTGCAGTGCAAAGCACCACCGTCGACACCATAATGGCCACATTAACGAGCATTACACAGCCATTGGTTTTTAGAACCGCTTACTGCCACTGAGCTCATGCATCATAACAGTGTGTTCAACATTACACCAATGACAGCTGTGAGAGTTTTTTGTGGTGACTTGGCAACTTGACTTCCTTCTTCTCCTTACACGTTTTCCTGTCTCTGCCGTTGCAATTGTGCTGCCTATTTTCCACTCCGCTTCGGTTCGTTATTCACCTTCTCTCTGTTCTCTGTAGTTAATCTGCTCTTTTCTCCGTCGGACTCGGTGATAGTCGTCCTTTCCTTCCCACCCTTTACTTTCTGTCTCTCTCAGTTCCCCTCGCTGCTGCTCATTTCTTGGTGAACACCTATTATTTAGCCTTGTTTTCTTCCCTCTCCTCCCTCTTCCCTCTCTTTCTCTCAGTCACAGTGTTTTCTTCTTACATGATGCTAGGGGTGATTTGTCCATGTTCTTTTGCATTATGCAGTTGAAAGCCCCTTTTACCCTGCCGATACTACCTCATTTCCTCCCTTTGTTGGAAATAATAGTCACTAGAGAGCAACATGTCTTTCTAAACACCATCACACAGATTAATGAAGTTGGAGAAATGTGCACTCTTTTATCTCTCCCTGCGTCCACACTTGAGACAGAAGGATGGATGGATGATGAGTTTGGAAAGAGGGAATTGAGTTATTCTGAGCTATCGGGCTGTCTCCTGTCTAGACAGTGGGTCCGAAGATCTGGCAGATTTGAGTGTCAGCTGCTAAGACATGAGAAAACTTTGGGTTGTGACACTGGATTAAGTGTGGATCAGGCCAAGTTCTGAAGCTGTTAAAATTAGAAACAAATGGGAAATTTGGTTTCAGTCAATTTTAAACAAAAGTTTTTTACAATGTTGCATGGGATGCAAAAGAGATTTCACACAGTTTCACAGAGGGCTTTTATGCCTGCAAAAATGCATACAATAGATCATAAACATTAGTGTCTCTTTAAGAGACAGTTTAATTGATATCATTGCTTCATCATAATCCTGTTCTTGCTCTCTGTATTACGCAATAAGAATAATACTCATTGTCTCATCGTCTAAATGTGCCTTTTGCTGATTATACCAGAAACAATAGGGATGTTAGATGATATGCTGCCATTTCATTTAAATTATAGGAAGTGACTTACACATCTGCACAAATGCAAAATTCACACAAATTCACCCCTGGCAGTAATGACAATACAGTATTCCATTCAAAGACCTCTGCCTTGTACGGACCTCAGCAGCATTACAGAGTAGTCACATCTGATTGTTTCTATTCACTTTTTTTTGTTGTCATTTCTGCCTAGTTATGGCAGTGAAATCTTCATATTCCCCCTGTTCTGTCTGCTCCTGTGGATGCCAGACTTACCCATTCCATACAGGCTTTAAGATCCCATGTTAAGGGATTACATTAATCTGATTAAAATGAAAGAAGGGTAACTGCTATACATTTTAGCATCTGTGAAAATCCCAGTAATGATATTACAAATGAAAATAAACAACAACACGACTGCTCAGAGATACTGGAGGTTTGAACACAAACACAGTGTTTGTCAGTGCTGTTCATGGCGCTGATTGTACTATAGTTTCTGCTGAAGGATCAGCACCATGGACAGCGCCTTTGAGGATTCTTATGTGCTGTGGATGCTACCATTATTTTGGTCATGTTAGCCATGGAAATAAAGTAAACTGTACGGTATTACTGAGTTATTATGTAGGCAATGGTGGTGCGTTTGCATTTTCTTCATCTTATCATAGCAATGTAGTAACCTGCTGTCTTCCTTTTCCTTTAAACCTCAATTTGCTGCTCCAGCCTCCATCGTTGCCCAGAAGTGGTGGTGCCAGATGCAGCCGTGTATGGATGGAGAGGAGTGTAAGGTCCTTCCTGACCTGACTGGCTGGTCCTGCAGCACTGGCAACAAAGTCAAAACCACCAAGGTGAGAATAATGTCTGTTTGTGTTCCTATGTTTGTATTCATGTGCAAGTGTGGTCCTGTTTGCATGCTTGTCTCTCTTTCTCTCAGTGTCTGTCTATGAGTGTTATTGCTGACACTGATCAATTGTGTGTACATTATATACGCAATTTTACACATGCTGCTCTTGTACTTACATGTGTTGCCTGTGCGGTTTTCTGTGCTTGACCAATGTCACCTACATGTATATCTAGCCAGCTACTTGATAACTTATAATTTGTAAAGAACAACAGCAAAACTGTAACCTGATCAGTGCTCACAAATGATGTCCAGGAAGAATAATTCATTGTATTACTGGGCATCTTCCAGCTTGACTAACATTTGATGTAGCTATAATGTACCTTGATCTTTAATTGTATATTGTTTCCTTGTCTGTGAAATATCTTGCCTCAGATATTGTCTGGTAAACAAACCTTCAACTGATGACTTTTATTACTGTTGTCCATACTGTAAATGAAGTCAGAAGTTCTTACCAAACAAATTAAAGATACTCTTATAAGCAGAGGTTGTTTGGATGCCCATAAATGAATGTAGTCTGATTTATGCACTAATTTCAAACATCAATATAAAATGACAAAGGAAATACAGAGCTAATCAACAAGCAGCCCCCCCTGGTGAGCCTCATTTGTTAATCTGCTGTAACTGTATCTCCTCAGGCAAGGGTGACAAAAAGCTGATGGAGAAAACACACAACCTCCGCACACTCTTTACCCCCACACAACCACTGCATGATACTATGTAAGCTGACGCTATTCAGATTAGATAAATTGATTTAAATGAGGGTCCTTCATGGTCCTTTGTAAGCTGTTCAAGTGTGAAAGTTAATTTGTGGGACTGACGACCGGGGTGTGTGTGTATATACGTGCCAGAGTGCATGTTGGGGGATGGAGCAGGTGCTGTTTATTTACAGATGAAATATGAAAAAAGATACAGTTGCGAGTGAAGCGGTGCAGGTGCCATGAGAGTAATTGCTTGAGAGATGGCATAACAGCACAACATCTGTCGCATTCATTAGAATGCATTATAGCTGGGGCTTCCACAGAGGCTTTACAATTAAGAGTCATAATTAAATTGGTAAGTGGGATAGACTGAGGAACAGAGGCACTGCTGGGCTCAGTCACAGGCAGTGGAATTAATGACCCTGGGCCTAACACCAACTCTGGGACTGATAGCTGCAATTATCCCCATTCTGTTGCATGTTGCTGTCGCTCTTCTTCTTCTTCTTCTCTCCCTTTCCCTCTGTTTTGTCTCTCCCACCCTGTCTGACTAGCTGATCAGCTGAGAGGGGAATGGGGAACCAATGGCTGACTGCATCAGTGGACATTAATTGTGCATTTGCAAGGTGCTTTGGGACCATGGAGCAGTTACTTGGAGACTTGGTGGCAGATGTCACTGAAGATAGTTGCAATGAGACATCGATTCCCTGGCAACTGCTCGTGCAGCCCTGCTCTCTCACTCCCTCTCCTTTATCCTGCGTCTCTCTTTTTACCCATGACCTCCTTTCACCATCTCAGCGTCTCATTCACCATGATAGCCTGTATCTGTCCATCTCTTTCACTCCCACACAGTGTAGGTGTGCTGTAGAAGGATGCATAGATTGCCTGACCGAGGCACCAGAACACTGTTTAACAAGGAACAACAAAGACACTGCACCATAAGATACATACCACATGCCCCATTTCATGTCTGGCTTTATGGTCAAGTATTTACAGCATTTTTGTGGCTAAAACAGGATTTTTCAAAATATTATATGCATATCTGTTCATTATGAGGTTGGAGTTTGTTGATGAAAAACAGCTCTATACATTTCTAATTATACGCCTTCAACTTACTGCCCAAGTTTAAACAAACCATTACAGCTCCAAGACATGTGAAATCCAGCTTTAACAGTTGAGATACTCTTAGTCCCTGCAATCAGTCAACCAGCTAGACTGGAAACAAACATTTTCAATAAAATTAGAGAGACAGAGACAGAAAGAGAGGACATTGTTTGATTTGGAATATTCTCCTCTGACCTCACTTTGGCTCTTTTAAATGGAAACAGTCATTCAGCAAGTATAAGGCACTCCATGTAATTACATGTCTCTGTGACACTGATTCTTCCCTCTTATCTGTGGTATTGTTTTTTTTTTTAGGTCACACGATAGCAAGAGTGCCACTGAGCCACGAGGAAACCTGAAACTCTCCATGTGGAAAAGATGGATGACTCACACATATTTACTGTACGATGGGGAAAATATCAAGGAAAGGACCGCTGTCAGACTATCCATCACAAAACAACGGGATAAAATGTACTCATCACAAACTACGTACACTTGGCTACATGGAGCCACACATACAGCATATACGATATGCTGGTTGTTGAGACCAATGAACTACAATCATGGACACCCAGGGTACATCTGGACACAAATGGAGTCCTATTTTCCAATAACGGACAATGTATGGATTGATCAAAATATGGTCTATTTCAAACACTGATTAAGCATTTCAAAGTATATATTTCAACAAAGCATTTGTGGATGAGTGTGAGATGTGAACTAAAAGCTGTGCTTAGAGTGCTGCTGGACACAGTCCAGACCTGTTGTCAATATGTAGAGCTGACACTGGAGACGATGGATGTGATTTGGGAGAAACGAAAGAGATAGCAGCTCATAACTAGCAAATAGCAAATTAGCATCAAATTGCTCTTGTGGATCAAGTCACTACCATGAAGACTGTTCTGTGGGAGTCATTTTGCAGTTCTAATTAGGGATTGCAGTGTAGGATCATAACAGCATATTAAAAATTCATGTAAGATATTTGCACTAGTTGAAACTGTTTGGGAATGTTTTGTTTTTCTAGATATCTCCTATCTTTTGCTGTGGATGTTACATGAAATTGAAGGTGAGCATTTTGTAAAATGTCCGACACTTGAAGTAGATACATATACGTATTACGCCCCATTATTCCTGAGTAGTTATTGGTTAAAAATGGCTCCGTCTATTGAGCCTTGCTTACATACAGCTTGGTACAATATTAACTAGCAAAGTGTGATTCATCACTCTCATTTTTGCCCAGAAACATTTCGAAGCTCAGCCTTCAAAGTTATATATCTTTGATCTATTATATTCAGTCTGTGACATCTCTTATGTTAACTGTTAAAAGGAGGCCCATAAAATGTTCAAACAAGGAGGACGAGTTGTCTTTATGTTGTTATTTCACTTGTAATGTTTTTCTTTTTCTCTCTTTAAAAGTTCAGGTTCTCTTCAAAAGCTTAAAAATCACTCTAAATACAACACAATTGTATGAATAGGGATATTTTTAACTACCTTTATTAGGAGTTATTTATTCATTATGTTTTTGTGCGCACATTGCCCATTGATTGCCTCCCAAGTCCCCCACCACATCAATGCTTCACTGAGATATACTGACATAATTGCCACCTATAATGACAATTCAACCCTTTGCAAACATGTTTCTTTCCTTTGATCATTATTGCACACAGTACAATAATGTAGCGCCCCATACAACCACCTTAAATCTCTCAATTATCTCTGTCCATTCTCCCTCTCATTCCCTATTTTATTTGAATCATTCTTTCCCTCTCTTGTGGCCCTCTCTCCCTCTTCTGCCACATTGCATATTATACAAAATATGGCTTAGTTAAAGTAGTTCTCACACACTCTGCCCCACACACTGTATCATTATTTCACAGCTGTTTGTAGTAGGCTCCTTTTTGCTCTAATGCTTTCTGAGTCCATTTTCTTTCTCTTGGAGACAAACACCCAAGTGCAAGCCTTTCTCAAACTGTGTCTGTCTACCTCTATGATATACGAATGTGTTGGGTCAGTGTGCCCAGGGGTTAGCCCGCCAGGGGGCTGCTCCTCTGCGAATGAGAGCCTCTGCTTTCAGGCATGCTGCTTTGTGAGCTATGATAAATTTGTGGGAGATGAGCCGCTGCCTCTCCAGCTCCAGTGCAGAGCTCTGAGCCAGAGGGAGCTGGGGGACAGCAGGGCTACCAGTGGCAGGCAGCTCCACTCTCTCATTACTGAGAGGCCTGGATAGCACTGGGCTTCTCTCGGGACCACTGACATGGAATATTTTTAGGCCCACGGTGCAGCACTGCAGCTAGGCCAGCTGCACCACAATGCTCTCTTTCCTTTAGCTGAGTCTCAGCCACAATGGTCCATCTAGAGTGGGGATACAATGACATTCTGCAGCCGCATTCGCACACAAGCAAATACATCTACATTCACATAAACACACTTTTTAAAACTTTCATTAGCCTCCCACCCACATACACACACTGGTGTGGGAGATCTGGAATAAGAAAATAAAGTGACATGTCTTAATTGCAGCCAACATAAGGCAGAGCTGTGCAACATCAAAACATATAAGGGCTCTGTTTCCTTTCCTCACCCTCTCTCCCCCTCCTTCATTCTCCCATCCCCCCTCCCCCACCCCCTTGAGGTTTAATATGAGCCTGGCGCCTTGTTCCCTCTGTCCTACATGGCTCTCTGCAGCAGAATCAATATTTGAGGACAATTTGCGCTGCGCTGCTCCCTGGTGGCTGGGGTTTGACGCTGCAGCTCCACCTTCGGTTCCAACCACGCTTAGACCTGCCAGGGAAGAGATTCACAGCTCGTCTCAGGTCACTGCTATTTAAAAAGAAAATCAGCAAAGTGCATCTTACGTATATTTACAAATGCTGTGCAGGCTATCTAGCCCTGCAGCAGAGCCTTTGCCAATTTATGAGAAGGAAGACGACTGAACTTACTAAGAGGCCTCAAGGTATCTGGAGGGATTTCAAATTACCATATTCACCTTTAATGAGATGTTGCATAGCATGCAAATCTAGCAGGCATCAGTGCTTATCCAAAGGTTTAAATATTGTCAGTTCTTTATATAAAAAAAACTAAACAAACCCACTAGCTTGCTTCAAAAATAGTAACAGAAATATATTCACTACACAATTTTACAACAGACACATTATTCAGTGTAAAAAATAAACTTGTTTTTAACTTGAAGCAGATGTGTGTGTAGTGTAACAGTAGGAGTCTAACGTCCCAAACATTCCATGGAGACTGGTTGCTTTAATCTCCACGGGTTAGCAACTGTTGGGACCAAGAGGGCAGAACCCACAGAAGCAAACAAACAGCATGGGGGACATGACTCAGGAGTAACATGCTAATGAGAGAGGATAGGCAAGTTGAGTGAGAATGGGAAACAGAAAAACAATGAGCTACCTAAAAAAAAAAAAAAGAGATAAAGAGATATAGCTATCGCGTTTGAGAGAGGAGGAGTGTGTGAAGAGTATCTTAAGTATGTCTTTGTTTATGCGCTAAGCCTGGGTGGCTCCCGAGAGGCCACTTGCATCGTCAAACCAAACACCTCCAATAGTCCATCATCACACTTGTCGGCAATTCACACAATCTGCACCTAGAGAGGAAGAAATAAAGGGATGAAACACCGTCATCTTGGCTTATGCATCATCTTTTGTCAAGTCCAATTTGTATTAGCCTCCAGCCATATCCAAGAAATATGGGTCCAGGATTCATGTTCAGTGAGAATGGTAATCTTCAGATGAAGTGAGTCTGTCAGAAGCAGAGAGATGTATGACAACTTGAGTCAGCTCTGGGAAAAAAAGACAGCTTTGCCATTGTAGAGGAAGCAGGCTCCGCCTCCTGCTGTCTGACATTGATTTAATATAAGTCAGAGGGAGATTAGCTGATAAAGAAGATATGATTGCGTTATCAGTGCCGGATGGCAGTCGCTGGTCTTGTCACTGCCACTTCAAAGTGAACAAATCAACTCGAGCCACAATAGTTCCTTCAAGAGATCAAATCTTTTTAGTGCAATAACCATGACATATAATTACTCAAATGTGCTCAGTTGTGAGCACAAAAGCTCTCAAAAATACAGTATTCAAACCCCATCTAATTGTATTCAGGCCTTTTATCGTCACTCAGCTCACTCAAGAACACAATGCAGTCAGTCCCCTTCATTCAATATTCTGGTGCAGCACGTTAGATTAGTGCAACATGGTCACGTGAATTTATTGGCTACCAAAGCTGGTTAGCTGTCAGGTGATGGTGTGGGGATTAATTGCATTAGCTCCACTCTCTTACCCAGCATAGAATATGTGACAAAAAAACCACAACACAGCCCATTAAAATTCAATGAAACCGAGCAAAAAAACCCGGCAAACAATCAAAAGTGTCTTTAATATTCATTTTGCGGCAGGCCTGTGACGGGCCGATATTGACGGTGGAGTGAACAGGGGATTCATTAACATCTTCTCCCTCACTGCTTCCTCTCGCTGAGCCGTTCCTTGCTGCGTCGTCAAACTCACTTATCTCTCTGAAGCAATTAGCCACTGGAGGCTCCATTGACCTGAGCCTTTGTTAGACTAACGGGCTACATTAGCATGGCCGTAGCCTGGCAGTCTTGGCAATGCATGTGTCGTTGCCAATGTGAGCAGCGCTGATAAAGAAGCGCCTTGCGGCGTGCACGTGCATGTGCGTGCGTGTGTGTTTGGAAGGGTACAGGAGCTGCATAGATGCATATTGACTGACCGCTACCATTGTGTCATTTGTATTGAGCACATATATACTCTTTATGCATTTTTGTACGATACTGTATGTGTGTGCGCTGTAGTCCTGTTTGCACAAGGTGTGTGTGTGTGTATGTGTGTGTGCGAATAACTGAACAGTCAATGTAAGCAATTCATATCTGTGTGTAAATGTAATTTTGTCTGCCTTTATGCTACGACATGCAAAAATAGAATGAATACCGAAACACTGATAATGTACACAGCAGCTGTCACTCCAGCAATATACATTTCGAGATGCAATATCTCCATTGTATTATAGGGATATGTAGTGCACACGCAAGTGACAGATTAAATTTTGTCTACTCATGCAATAACACATGACAATATGATGGGTTGCAGTGCTTGCAGGGGAAAAGCCTAGCTTGTTGTCACCGCTGAGCTTATAACTATAGAGACCATAGTGTGGTGCATGGCCTATGTCACTCACGCAAATATGGTATGGCAACAGTGCTATTTAAAGTCTGTTTCTAATTTGAAGAAATTGCATGTACCTTACTGTCGCACTGTATTACTGTCAACCATGTAGCCATGTAGCTCCCTGACATGTGAGAAAACAACAGCAGAGAGACACATTAAGATTACACAGAAAGAGAAATAGCTAGTGTTTCAGTGTTTACACCAATGACAACAACATCTAAGTATGCATGCATTATTCATAATTAATTATCCAAATGTGCTACTCCTTTCTTATTTACCAAATTAATGGTTTGTTTGCTTGAGAAATGTCTCCTGTCTGGTACGTTGGGTGGAGAAGCAGTGCCCTCATAAATTTCCCTGGCAGGTGAGGTATGGAGAGAGTGATGAGACAGAACAAGGGAGGATCAAACACACAGAAACCATTAGTTCCGCTCCTTCTCTGGCCCACTGCTACATCTTTAAAACCAGTACAAGCAGATACCTCACAAGTTCTACAATGTTGTCGTTCTTGTAGTATAATTGAGAGCCATACTTCTGCCCCCTCTGCTAGCTAGCCCCAAGTCGGCTGATGGCGTCATCTGCAACTCAGTTTGTAAAATCACCAGCGGCTGGTTTTAGAACATAATTCACGTCACCTGTTTCAACAGCCAACCAGCTCGTAGCAAAGTCAGCTCTACCCGCTTGTTTTTTTATGTTTCTGTCGTTTCATCAATACTAGAAATGAAACTGTAGCAAGTAGCTCACACCTCAAGCCTGAAAAGCCAGCAGTTAGAAGTACAGAGAGTCGTTGCTATGGAAACAATACACCGTCTCATCTGGTCACATTGGTGTAAACAGGCAGGTTTCAAAACGTCACAGACTCGCCGCATTGCAGTTTGTTTTGGTCTGAACTGGGCTTAATAAAGAAAATGACACAACTTGCTCAACACAATTATTCTTTTTACTTCATTTGTCTAGACAGGAAGGGTACATTTTTGAAAAAACAATGTCATTGTTTGTTCAATATTTCTGTTTTTAGTGGCCTTTAACAAACAGACTGAG
The DNA here is from genome assembly GCA_036023655.1 of Nannoperca australis. Taxonomy (NCBI): domain Eukaryota; kingdom Metazoa; phylum Chordata; class Actinopteri; order Centrarchiformes; family Percichthyidae; genus Nannoperca; species Nannoperca australis. Next base: position 23,263 of record JAVQJD010005701.1, read on the forward strand.
TTCAGTTGAGTGATGAGCTGTGAGAATCACAGCACACATGGTATGTTGCATTTTCCTAAATAAAGTTGTGTTTCATAAAAAGATCACAAACTAACTGGTATACAGAAAACCTGGGGCTAAGCAGTATATCAGTTTAGGAGTATTAGTTGGTTTCTGCATTTCTGCAAAATATTATGAAGCTGCCATCTGTAGTTTAATCTGGACAGAGCTGATGGCAGTTCTTTTTAGACAGCAAAAATTACAGTGAAAAAGATGGGAAAATGACATGAGGGTGTGTGTGTAGACATGGTAGAAAAAGATGATGTGTAATATGCTCACTATCAGGCTTGAAATCTTTCATGGGAGCTGTAGTTTTCTATATGCTAACAAATTAATTATTGTTCAAAAGGGTTTAATAGCAGATGCTGTGCAGTAGATACAAATTTATAAGAAAATGATGAAAGAAACCCTCAACCCTGGAGATTGCATAACACAGCAATTACAGAGGCTAGTGGAAATGACATCAGGACTGCAGCTCTCTTTGAGGTTTTTGTATGTGTGCCACCAGTTAGGGGATATGTTGCAAACAAAAGAATAGCTGAGTTTTGAAAATAGTGGGTGCTCGAAGCTTAATATTCAGTATAGTAGTAGATACCAACTTAACTAAGAGAATGGACAGAAAACCTGAGAAACACGTTTAAACTTTTCAGAAAGACTGAGAGAATGCATTGAGGGTTAGGCTTAGGGGTTGGAAGTTTTTCTATATATTAAAGGCATGTCATTTTTTCTGTCCACCCGTTATCCAGCTGGTGCTGTAGAGCAAGCTCATATATGAGCGACACATATTTTCAGAGCCCCCTGAGCGTGGCTGCACATCTGCCGGGACTGGCAGCCAGATGCCGTGCCCTCAGCCAGACCTCAGCCCAGACAACAAGCTCCACAGGCGGTGACTGGTGTCTCTCGTCCCGCTCTACCCTGTTCGCCCTCAGAGCTCAGGGCTATCCGCCTCTACGGCTGCCTCTGTGCCAGCCTGACAGATGCCCCGTCAGCGCAGATGTGAGTGGTGTGGGGGCGGCGGGGGATGGCAGAACAGAGCTAAATCACTGTGTAATCAACGTGTGTGGTTGGGAGGCGATGGGGGCTCAGCGGGCACGCAAACATTTACAATTGGCCAGGCAGTCCTTGTAAACAGGAGTGGTTGTACAAAAGAGGCAGGTTGAATAATTGATAGGATGTAAGAGGATCTGGCTTTGGGGGATTTTGGAGCATTGATTCTGGCTGAGAGAGAGTGAGTAGGGTGATTTTCTCTTTCCTTTAGCCCTCACCTCACCCAGCCAAGGTGATTCTATGCATGCCAGGTATGCCATGTCTGCCTCCATTCCTTTTCAACCCCTCTCTCTTTCTCTATGTTCTCCTTTTGCCATGCTTTTCTGTGTGAAATTCTGGGGGTAAGCCATCATGCTAGTGCAAGACAACAACATTGCCAGAGAAAAACAAAAGAGCAGATGGCTGCAAAGAGCAAGAGAAAGAAATAAAAGGATGAAACGATAGAATAAGAAAGATGCAGGCTAAATTGCACAAGAAAAAGAAGAGGGAAATGAAATAGACAAACAGGAAGAGGATAGAGAGATAGAGAGAAGAGAGAGGGGAGAAAATAATAGTGGGAGGGAAAGGGGGAGAGAGTTACACTGTCATAGCAAAACATTTCATTCTGTCTGCCTCTGGCACAAAATGTCAGACAACAAAGAATAGAAGTGTATGAGATTTCCCCGCTTTACCTGGATGAAAGTCATTAATAATCCGCTCTCACACTACGAAACATACATACATGTTCCCCCCCCGCCACACACACACACACCATCTATGCTATGGTAACCCTTTCATCTCGCCAGCTGCAGGGCTGGTGAGCTGATATAAATAAATTCACCAGACTGGTTTCAAGCCTTTGTCTGCCAACACACACACACACACACACACACACACACACACACACACACACACACAAACACACACACACACACACACACACACACACACACACACACACAAACACAAACAAGCACACACTGTTTTATAGGCTCTTTTGACTTGCATTCGCATCATGTCCGCAGACTGAAAAACAAGCTTATCTGTGGTTGTTCTACTTGAGCTGTACTTTGCAGAAGTAGGAGAAAATGTTTTGAAGTCTTATTCTTGTCTCATCAAACAGAATAGGTATCGAGATGACATTTCTCTTCGCTGGTCACTGGTAGAAGCGTGCCTGCTTTGTTATTGTTGTGGAAGTGATGGGCACTAGCTCTATTCAAATGCAAATTTACCTTTGAACAAAGTTATACAGCTGTACCATCAGGTGCTTTGACTGTATATTTACCAGAATACATCACAAAGATTGCACTTGGATATTGAAGAGTATGACATCAGAATAATCTTGACGTCAAAGTCACACACACATTCCCATTCATCTTCATACCCAACTGACTGCAATTGCTGCAGTGATTTTAAGTCCTGGTTTTGCGTCACTGTAACACTTTGCAATTAACTATTATGGCTATGATAATGCTTTCCCTCCTTTTGGCAACTCTCTTTGGTTTCCTACAGAGCTCATGTGTCTGGGGAAAGTGAATAAAGATGATGCCTTTTTTTGGACTTTGTCTTGCTCCGGGATTTGCTTTATCTTTACTTCAAATGATGCCCATTTTGAGCATGAAGTAACTGAGAACAGTGGGTGGCTTCTCCCAGACAAGAGACATGTGTTTGTTTGGCATTGGGTGGGTGGGTTACATCATCTAGCTGTCCGCCTCATGGCCATGCGCTCCTCTGTGCCGACACAAAGACAACGCGCTAAGACCATCATCAGAGGATATTAGCTCAGTAGCGTTGAAAGTGCTCGCTTCTCACAATAGCCAGTGGCCATGCTAAATCATTAGCCTGTCACTTCGTTGGGGTTGAGTCCAATTATTCTCTCAATCCGCCTCCAAACCAAATTGCATTATTGCAATTATATCCATTGCATGACATATTGTCGCGGCGAGGGTGTATGAGATGGGGAAATGAAGAGAGAGGCTGAAAAAAAAAGAGGGAGATGGAGGGGGAAAATAATTTTGGTGGCATTATCAAGCACCAGTGAACGTCTTACTGTTTGCTAGCTGGCTCTATAAAAGGGCATATTGATTATGTTTTTTGCTGTAATGGATGTTTGTATTTGCCACATAAATATTTCTCCCAGTCACCCCTTCTCTCACTTTTTCTCATTGATTAAGATGTTTCCATGTCAGACTTATGGAGCCTATTTTTGTTACTAGTTACAGGCTTTTTCCACTGACCCCCTCTTTTTTACATCCCTCTCCGTGTGTGTCTACCTAACTCTCACCCTGAGTCTCTCACCATAGCTTTTGCTGTCACAGCACTCTTGTCATCAAGCTGTCAGCCCTAATCATGGTGCTGCTTATCATCATGCATCAGATCATTATCCAGACCTTCCACTCTGATGAAGTCCGAGGTGTAATACAATGTGGTCCTGTCAAACCTGCTGCCGGTTCTGTTGGTGTCACCTGTTTGAACTGGAGATCATAGTTCCTGCCAAGAAAGTCAGCGCTGCCACTGGGATGTGAGAGCATCATACTGAGGTGTTCTGCATTTACACTGACTGACTTCATATTACTGCACTCCAACCTCTGGCTTGATACCCACATTGGCTCCCAGTTGCAACAGTGGTCTTCAAGTGATGTCAAAAAATATCATTTCTGCTTGCTTACTAAAAGTTTAGGATCACAGATTCACTGTGCAGTCTCCAATTCTGCAAAAGCCAGTTCAAAGTTTACCCTTTTTAATCAATGTATTAGTGTAGTCAAGGCTATTTGTCTGCCTCTTCTCACCCTGTTTCTTTCACTGGATAACTGTGTGTATGTTTGTGTGTAAATGTGCCCTTGTGTCAGTTCCTGTGTCTGTCTGCCGTGAGACCTTGGACCCAAATGTAATTAGACTTGGTAATGATGTGGCCTGTTTACAGCTTAAGCCCTCTGCTAAAGATAAATGCACTTGACATATGTAGACCAGACTTCACTTTAAAATGAGACTGTGGGACAAGCTCCCTGTCAGTTAGTCAGCTAGTGGTAATGTATCATTCATTTACATCCTGGACCTCCTGCACAGAGACCCATGTCCTTGGAGATGTTTTGGACCCACCACAGCTTTGACAGCTGACTAATCACTCTGGAATGCAGAAAACCTAAAACTTAGTGAAGAATCTTTCCTAAATAAAACAACAATAACAGATGTGTTACACAGCTGTTGCTTTTTTGCGGTGTCTGTTATAGCTAAACAGTTTTTACTGTGTACATAGTACTAGTCCAGTGCTGAGCTCTTTAAGTTGGTGGTTGAAATTGTAAAAAACTAAATCTTTCTTTTGGTCACACAGAAATGTCCTAGAGACAATAGTAATGGACTATGCATTTAGCATTGGCAGAAAGCCAGGGGCTTGACATTATGAAAAAGAGAGAGAGAGAGATGCCATGTTATCCAGAGCCCTCACCACCTGCTCTCTCTCCTTGCTTGCCATCTTGCCTGGGGGTCACTGTGGACACACTCAGCAGACCTCCACTTAAACTCATTGGAATCTGACTGAAATGCATGTTCCCCCTCATTAATCCACTCAGCATGTGTGTGGCAGTGTGTGCATTTACATGTGGTACAGTGTAGCCAGCAGTGCATGTATTTTCCTGTGTGTTCTTGTTTGTGTGTGTGAAGAAGCAGGTCTGGCTCCCCAGGGGGTGGGATGGCGGTATCTTCGGGGCTAGGTGCAGGGTGATGTGACAGCACTGGGGCAGAGCAGGGCCATTCAGTGCAGCTCCATCTGTGGCCCTTCTGTTCCTTCACTACCTGACCTTTGACTGTCTTTAGGTGTTACATGACAAGGATATCTGAGCCACAGCCCTTTAGGGCTGCTAGTGCTGCAGACTCAGTATACATAGAGGTTAGCTTGGTAGTAGGAATGTGCATGAAGTGACTCCAGAATAAATCACACGTCCTGCCAAAGGTCAAATGACTGTTCACACTGGTGTGTGTGTGTGTGTGAGTGTGGATAGGTATTTCTGGATGAAATTGAGAGGGGATTTTGTAGAGGCTTTGATTCACACTGTGCTAATGAGAGAAAAAACTGTGACTTCACAGTGCTAATTTGGGTGTAATATCCCAAAGTCAGCCAATCCACTGAGGAGAGGAGAAAGGGAAAATTAAGCATCTGCTTCATTTCCCTAACTGGCCATAGCCAGACTCATTAACAAGAACTATGCTCATACAGAGTGGCTCCATCGAAGCTAGGGTCCTCATAGAAACATGCACACAGTCAGTTAAGGAAGTAGAGCACGTAGCAGAATATAAAGTCTGCATCACAGTTCACCTCCATTTGAGTCAGAAAATACCACTATGGCAGCAGATTAGAGACAACCTATGGCATTAAATTGAAGGAACCCTTCATAATACCAAAGGACCGAATGTTGCAGACATTGTTGCTGACATGTGTTTCCAATGAGTATGAACATCCTTCACAAACCTCTGTGGTGATGATGGTTAGCTGCAAGGTCGGCTTAAACAAAGCTGCCTATCAGGCTGTTGAGCTGCCTAGAAACATTTCTGGGTCACTGAAAGTGATAGCTGAGCTCATAACAAAATGGAGGCTGTTGTCACTGTGGAGCCACAGAACAAATGGGATGCAGAGACTGTTTACGGCCACGACAATGGCAACATATTCAGTTAAAGAGGTAAGTGAGAGTCAGAGGAATCAATTAGCCTTGGATGGGGTGAAGTTCGTAAAATTCATTAGTGACATCCTAATTACAGAGGAACAATGGGCTGATAATTACATCTGAAATAATGAATACACTTTTTGTAATAAAAGGAGTGTTGAGAACACAATTATCAGCTAATAGCTTATTACTGAGTTGATACAATCAGCAATTATGTAATGAGAGATGACAGAGCTAGAGAAGTTGAGCCCTGTGTGGGGAAGGATAGAGCCTGATGTTACAGATGTCTAACATCAGAATGTATTCCTAAAAGTCTGAATGTTGGCGAAGAACACATGGTTATCAATGAACAGTACCAGTAAATTAATTTTATGCTAGATGTAGCCTATATGTGATAATTAGCATAACTACTTAACATTAGTCTATGTTAGCATTATTATTATTATTATTATAGTATTTTGCATTTATCTGTTTTACCCAAAGCTAACATATGATTGTAGCTAACATGAATAGGAAGAAAATTAGACAAACACCATAGGGAACCCACAAAAACATTAAAGGACATTGCGCTTCTTTGTTGGAGGAAGTGCAATCTCTCCACATTTTTGTCCTCTGATGATAGACAAGAGTGTGATGGGGACAGTGGGGGTGGCAAAGTCTATAATGAGAGCTCCATGTACATCAATGATCATACACACCCATCCTATAAGTGCAATAACCTGGAGGCGCCTCAATGACGAAGTCAGATCCCAAGTGGATGTCATACAAGACTTGGCCAGGAGACAAGGTCATCCTTGACTGCACGTAAGTCATCTCAGTGGTTGTGTTGCCCTTTCAGCTGAAAAAAAAGGTTGATCCTATCTCTAGGTGTGACAGATGTTCCTGCAGCTGGTACTGGGTGGGGTTTTGGTGGGTTTGTTCTGATTGGCCTAACAAGAACATAGAACTTCCAGTGGACTATGGCACAGTAAATAAGAGGTGAGCTAGAAGAGTACAAAGGATGAAGCCTGTGGCAAATATAACATTAATTACTTAGTTTGTAGTGTCTTCTAGTTGAACTGTCAGTTTGGCAGTGAGCAGACTTACTGTCGAATTAGAAAAGTTGAACAAATAAGAATTGTGGCAATATTATGTAGTAATTATATTTGGTTTAATACCAGTATTAATGTGTTTACATGCTTTGTAGTTATTTCTATTTTAGAACCACATTCTCATACACACCCACAAGTGTGCAGGAAAACTTGTTTGAAATAAAGACTATTCAGTGGATTTGAAGCCAGGTCCATTCTTACCGATGCCCCACAGCGATCACGATCTAATTAACCAGCAATCACAGACAAGATTTTAAAGCCCACATAACAGCATGACAGCAAGCCTTCGTGATGTCTCCATATGAAGTGGCAAAAAATAATCTAACTTATAACAGATACCATTAATTATCCTTTTAAATTCTGCCATTTCTTCATGGATCCTGCCATTAGTCTGCAGTATCCATCTTGCTGGTAATTTAGACCCATGAGAGGAGGGTCCTTTTTAATTGATTGTCGTACACTTGGCAGGTAGTGCACAGGAAATGCTGAGCCATGATCAAGGGAACTATAACTGCTCATTAGATAGTGTAATAGCAAAAGATGTCCAGAGGGAAAGCCAGAAACCATCTCCTCATTATTACTCCTGCACACCTTTGCTTGTGTGAAATGGTGTAGTTCACAGCAGTGTGTAAATGCAGGAACATCCCAAGAGATCCGACTGTCTGCCCTGTCCTCGGCTGTCTTGACAGATGTCAACATGTGAACGATTGTCCTTGGGTAAACCTCCAGTGTGCTGGGGGATAATATGTGGCTATATGTGATGTAAGCTGTAGGAGAGTCCTTGAGAGAGTTTGAGGCTTTATTTGAACAACTTGTCATGTTTGATTGTGATCACTAATGCTGGCGTAGTTTTTAACATTCAAGAAGCAAACGCATCTATGTTTAAAATAAACACCTTAACGCTCATAACACTAAGGGTTAGAGGTATAGTGGGTAAGCCAATATTATTATGACATTTACTGACTGTACTAAAGATTTTCATTCTCTTTCACATACAGCCAACAGTTCATTGTATTAACTGCATAAACATCAGCAAAATCTAATTTGTACTCTTGCCCTAAATGATATATGTCAAATGAATTTCACTATCCATTTCTTTAAAGAAATGCCAAACACATTGCTGCTAAAAATATCAGAATCAGAAACAGATTAGGTTTACACATACAAGGAATTTGTTGTGGTGCATGGGTGCCAATAATAGCACGAATATATACATAATAAATTACATAAAACCACTAAATAGAGAATTTGCTGTACAATAATAACAAAAAGAAGAGCTGTGCAAGGAGAGTGCAATATGAATACAATATGTGCTGAGGATGTGCAAAGTTCAGTTTGTAGAAGACGTTAATGCAACTTAAATGTCACATTGTTTCTATAAAGTATAGCATATTGTACAATATTATAGTAGAATTGTATTTTGGTTTAATTGTATTGTATTTGATAATGTACAAAGATAATCTGTTCTTAGATTTAATGCTCTT
>JAVQJD010005712.1:0-11470 GCA_036023655.1 Nannoperca australis
TCTTTTAAGTGCTCTGCATAACCAAACTGCGATGACAACATTTTCAAATCTTTCGTTCAATGACGGTTGGCAAACAGCTTACGGTGCATTACCGCCACCTTCTGATTGGATGCGCTGTCTGTCTCTTTACGGACAGCGCGTCCAATCAGCAACGATCCCTTGCGGCCATAAGAACCCTCCCTTTCCGTTAGGAGTTAATTTGTTGTGTTTTCCAATTTGCGTTTGTGTTTTGCACTTCGGGGCAATTCATTATTGCTAAACAAGTAGCAATAATTAATTATTGGAGCCAAACAAGTGATCACCTGTGACAGTGGAATTTGTAGATGTTGAAAATATCACACACATGTGTAACAATAAATTTGAAGTCAAACAAGAAAATGTTTAGTTAGCTTACCCTACCAGAAGCAAGAAGAGCTAACCTAAGAAACCAACATAACTGACCATTTCCCTTATTTAACATATACACCAAAATATAATGTAGGGTGGTATCAGAAAACATAGAGTAAACATCAGGTGCCAGCTCCTCTGCGGAGTTGTGAAGAAAGAGGGTTTTTTCTCTTTGCATCACGGCCACCTTCTGGTGACCCATGGCCCCACAATGTATTGTGCTACAAGTTTTACTCCACATTTACTGAGCTATGTGGTGCAAAAGTCTGAGCACGCAGAACTTGTCATTTGTGAGCCATTAAACTGCATTTGAGACTCTCACGGCAAATCCAAGCAGTTGTAACTACTGATTTGTGTTTGTGATAGAAATATATCCAAGAAAAAAAAAATTTAATTCTGAGAAAATATTCTACAGGTGTGCAGCTCTCAATGTATGGATGTGCAGATTGTGTTCATGACATTTTTTATCCGGGTGTGTAAATGTGTTTGGCATCATATTAAGCGCAGCAACTGCAGTGAATATGTGAGCGTAGGATTATGCATTATTATAAACGTGATATTTACACGTCTTTCGTGAAGCATTTCAATGAAAAGAAAGAAAAACACTTCTCTTGGGGGATTTGGGCAATGGTGATCAACAACAGCGAGCTAGACAATCCACGCTTATACCAAAGCTCTATATTGCTTTCGACTAGTCATCTAAGATGTTCAGGTGCTTGGAAACCACGGAGGATCTAAAGAAGGATGCATGGATGGAGGACTTACCCAGGTAAGGAATACAGGGCACCATCTTCAAGGAGCGGATGTATTCTCTCATCCGGGTGTAGTTCTCTTCCTTGGATGTCAGATAGTTGAGCTTCTCAAATGTGGCCTTGTCTTTCCGACTGATCAACTGCAACAACAGACAAGAAAAACACCCATTTGTTTTCTCCTTCTCATTCAGAGCCTATTACATGAGTGGAAACAAACAAATAAATCATGATATCTTACTGTTGAAGCTAGAGGATTGTTTATATTGGGACATATTAAACAATACATTCTCAGCCAACATCTCTCAGTGGTTTTCCCCCTTCATGTCTGGTGCAGACTGCAGTAGCCAAGTAATTAGGCAACGGTTCATGTACAGTTAGAGGAGATCTGCAGAGTATCATCCTGAGCAATTCAGATACATTTGGCAAATTTTTGTTGTCCTCCTCGCCAATACATGACCCAATAGATTTTGTGAACAGTTTTGGTTTCCATCAACTCTTCAGAGAGGAAAAAAAAATGTTAAAAAGGTCCAGAAACAAACTTAAACTCTCAAACTTTTTGTGTTTTGGCATGAGACACCTGCTTTCAGTCTCTCTTCCACAATCTGAAGCAACTGAAACAAATCAACACCACTCCATAATGAAAAACATATAGATAGTTGTAGATAGATAGATAGATAGATAGATAGACCAAAAATTTTAAAAATCAAATCAAAACTATTTCTGATGTTTAAAATATAATGAGTGCCCCTCTGTTTACAAGGTACAGTATGCATACTGTATGACTGTATGTGCAGTACATCAGCGTGTCATGTTATCAGCCATAAACATGGATTTGGTCACAGTGCAAGAAAACATTCTAGACCAGCTAATATTCAACCTTAAAGAGATTTTTGAGAGCACTGTAAAAATATCTATTGCCGGTTTTATAAGACAACTGTACCACTAAGTGAGACACCACAGCGTTGCTACGACTACGATTGGTTCCATTTTAGATCTGGTTCTCGATGAGCAAAATACAAGCTCAAAGGCAACACTTTTCTTGTCTAATCTTTTATCTTTTTTTTTATTTGAGCAATGTAGGAAACATTTCAGTAGCAGCATTGGTTTTGCTAGATAAAATTACAAATGGCCGAAGAATCTAATAAAAGAATATAATAAATTGCCCAGAGGCCAAAAATAATAAAATATGTCTATAGTCTAGTTAATGTGCTCTTTGCAAGTCAATGCTTGTATTTCAGAGATCATTTGTTAGAGAAACAAGCACCACAATTTAACATGGCAGTATTATCAGGAGATGTTTTTGTGTTTTTGTAGTTCAACAAGACAAACAGTGTGATGAGTCTTAAGTGAAACAATTTGGCTGATTGCGTCACGCTCACAGTTGGAATTAGATCTGAAACAACTGATCGTTTAATCAACTGAATCAGCAACTATTATGGTAACTGATTAATTGTTTGTCATTTTTTAAGGAAAAAGGCCAAACATTTGCGGGTTCCAGCTTCTAAAATGTGAGCATTCGCTGCTTTTTTTCTCACATAAAAGAGTAAACAGAATATTTTGGGGTTTTGAACTTTTGGTAAGACTAAACAAGCACTGTAATATGACCAAAAAATATTTTATTTAGCAAAAAACTGAAAGAATAATCTAAGATGAAAATACTTGCTAGCTGCAGCCCTAGTTGGTATACAGTTCAATAATGTATAGCAGATTAATCAAAGCTGATCAACTTAATAGTTCTGAATCTGGATCAAGTAGCTGGTGGAAAATAAGGTGGAAAAGTCAGAGGCCCTGAAAACTACATATGTGTCTCCAAATGGTTAATCTCTCTTCTCACTAAATATGTAATACAATATGAGTTTTTAAAAGCTTTTCTCCTCTTTGCTTATTCAGTACATTTCCCTCTGTACTGGTTTTTAAACATACAGAGTATTTCTCCATGTGTCTTGGCGGTGATGCATCCACTTTCCATTGGTCTTATATCCAGCATTGCAAAATCTGAATTTATTAAAACCAGGACCGAACTGTTTGCACTTTGATGGCATGGAAGAGAAATTAATTATAAGAGCTCACAGCTCACTAACATCTGTCTGTGATGTGGAACTAATCATCAAACATTCAGAATGGAATCTGTTTGTGGCAGTAAAACATAATTTTGAGCAGACAGCCAAACACCACGTTATCTCTATTTTCTCTAAATGATGGTCACCCGAGGCCACAAAGACCTGTCCACTAAGATCTGACCCACCTTTTCTGATATGTCCAGCAGAATATTAGAATAAACTCAATACTGAAGCCCAGAAGAGCAAAGACATGGAAATCTTTGAAATCCATGATGATTCTAATATTTTATACCAAATATTTTCCTGTCTGGAAAGTTTCAAGCAGAAGAAATAACTAATTTTGCTTAGAAAAGTCAGGTACAGTGTGGGTCTACGGTTAGAGGTCTGTGACCTGACAATGGATCTCAACACAGTATCAGTTTTCAGGTTAGGAAAGGTTTGGTTTGTTTATACACAGCTTCAGCTGAGATAACTTTGTTATGATATGGCGCTATATAAATAAAATTGAATTGAATTGAAATTCAGCCACAATTCGGGTGCGGTTATTTTCAAATGTCAGTTGTTAAAATGGCACTAACAGTCGTGTTTGTGTGTGTTATGTATTGTACGTATGGGCAGTCATGTTCATGTTCAACATTGAACATTCTGCAAGCAAATGTGATCCCAAGACCTTCTCTTTTTTAAATGCATTCATGTGCTGATGAAAGTGCATTCATCAGCACTTTCTCTTAGTATCTTTTTGATTTGCTGATATTGGCCTCAGACAGGTTACAATTTACACACACATTTGAAAAAGGGACATCAAGTTGTCTTACCGCCCAGGTTTTGCTGAGTCTGAAGATGGGAGCGCTCTGCAGAGCGGACACCACTGACACCAGGGAATGAAGATTGTTCAGCTCCAACAGTTTCTGGGAATAAACACAGATATGTTATGAACAACACACAAAGTACTGTATTCCCCTAGGCTTAACAAATAACTTCCAACCTGAGCCTATTATTTAAAAAAAGATAAATATCTTATTTCTTTCTTTTTTCTTTTTAATTGGCAAAGCACCCCCCATGGCTTAGGGGTTAAGTTGCCGACCATGAATACCAACATCCACAGTTTGAATCAGGTCGGGGATCTTTTTTGACATCTCTGCCCTATTGCCATCTAATAAAGACATAAAATGCCCCCAAATAATCCATCCAGAGGGTCACCAATCCCAGCTGACATTGGGCGAGACAGTTTGCCAGTCAGTTACAGGGTTGACACATAGAGACAGACAACCATTCACACTCACATTTACAGCTACGGGCAATTTAGAGTCCCCAGCTAGCCTACCCTGCACTTCTTTGTACTGTGGAAGAAAACCGGAGCACCCGGAGGAAGCCAACGCTGGGATGGGGAGAACATGCAAACTTCACACAAAAAGGTCCCAGCCAGCCGGCAGGTGTGGCCAGGATGCTGTGAGGCAACCACTGCACCACAGTGATGCACCATGCCCAAAAATAATCATATTTAAAACACCAGTGAGCTATCCTTGAGTATGGAAGAGAAGTCAACCACACTTTACAATCCCTACTCCTTGTACTCTACTTTAAAGCATAAGATTGTGATGAATATGATGTAACAACAGACGATGTTAAAATTATTCTTTTCACTTTCATTTTGTCTTTCAAATAAGCTCGTGCTTGTGTTTTTATCCATCTAACTTCTTTATAGCGATGTCAGCATGTTCCCAGATCTCAGAAATGAACTTAGTAAGTACAATGTTATTATTACTGAAAAAATATACCTGTGAAAATTAGATGCCAGATGTAATAAAGCATGATTATCTATCAGAGTGTCAGACTATCATTGACAGGTAATGTATGTATCAATCTATCACCAAACCTCCTTCTCTACTACTGATATATACGGTTGATTTAAGGACGCATACTTAGTTCCCCTAATGAATACTTGTCGGGACACCTCCAGTATACATCTGGTTTCAATGTACACACTTCAGTAGTAGTTAAAGCCCAAATACATAATTTCAGTGTGATTCCCTATGGTGACACATTCTGGGTTTGTGAATAGTTACAGTCAGGTATATAGTGTGCTTCAGTAGAGCATTATGTCATGGTTCCACATTTCCTTTCCATCCCACACTCTGACCTCAGGGAAAAGCCCTACTCCTGCTACTATTCCCTGATCGGACCACAAGAGGAGACACGCCATTTTGTTTCTGCCATCAGTGTGTCTGCTTTCTCCATCCCTCCTCTTATTGTGTAGTAAAATACCTGGAGAGCTTATGTGTGCTGCAGCTTCACAGACTATATTGGACCATGTGTTACAATGGCTTTACAAGCAGCTGGCAGCTGATCTTTACTAAGACACTTTAACTGTCCAACAGCTGCTGGATTCCATTTCTGGTGGATTTTCTAATTAAACTGAAAAGTTCACCAAACATCACATTCGGCCTACTGCGCTTCCTAAAGTAACAACAGTGGAGTTTTAGTCGTCTGAAAACCGATGTTTCAGTTTTTAGAATAGTAACAAAATGCTTCAAGAACACGTTATCACTTTTTCAACCACTGAAGAACTCCCAGATCGATTATCACTTAGCTCCAGTTAGCATTGTTAATAAATTTAGCAGACCAAGAAGGAAGTTTCTAATAACTACTGCAATACTCAACAACCTTTTCTTATAAATAACATTTAAACTGCACTAAACCACAACTACTTACATCTTGGGCTACAAAATAAATCAATAACCTTACTTAGACAATGACACTTAACATAAATCTGAAAACATATTGAATCTTTGTTAAAGAAAGAACTAGAGGACATTAGCAAACAGTGGTGTCTGAACACATGTTTTTCTAATTATTTGAAAGGATAACTTACAAGTAACTGAATTATTACACATTTCTCATATTGTTAATAAGACTTTAGCATTTCTTCAGTAATTTGAACTCACCTTTGCAATTTTGACAAAATGGCTCAGTATTTCTGCTCGGATTTTCAGCGTCTGGGCAGTTAGAATTTCTCTCACCAGCCAAAAGCTCACCTGAAACATAACAATATACACACATATATATTAGAAAAAATACACACACACACACACACACAAGTCTATATGAGACATCCTGACTTTAAGTCTCTAGTGTGGTTCACGCTGGTTTACAGGCTGAGTTTGATGTTTAAAATTGGCAGTGTCCCTTTAATTGCAATAAATTGTGTTACATAAGAAATTTGTATACCATATTTTTCCATGTGTGTTTCCAGGTGTACTACTGCAAATGTGAAAAAAGTTGTATAAAACCTTTTGTTTCTCCAGAGGGAGTTGGGTGATGTCTGAGAACTGTCCTAAACTGATTTCACTGGTGTCAGAACTGATATCACTTGTGTCAAAACTGATTTCACTTGTGTCAGAACTGATTTCTAAATGTCCACTAAAAAGTGGAAAATGAGATTGAGACCAACAGCAATAACATCCACTAATAGAGCTTTATAAGGTTGTGACCAAGCCGCTGATTGAGAAATTGACTGTAAGGTTGCCAGGATAACACAGCAAGCAACATTAATACTGCTTTATGGGTTGGGGGGGGGACTAAAAGTATTTAATTTTCCAGTCACACAAATATAACTAATATAATTCTATTTTTATTTGTTCTCATTAGTGTAATTATTTGAGACGCAAAAATGATTAAAGAATGAAATATTTGCTTTAGAGATGTTGTAAGACATACCTGGTTGAACCTGCGTGTAAATGCGACCACATTGGGGGCCAAACTATGTTTCTCTTTCCCATTCCATCCACAGCTGGCCAGCTCCTGCCAATCAGAAAATCACATAAACAAACAGATTAAAGGAACTTGTAACAATATCCAGTACCATCGTGAGCGGCTGAGTGGCTGAGATACCACATTTTTGGACTGTAGTTGATGAAAGTTGATCATTTGTGCCAACATGAATTACCCTGGGGTAAAAGACAAGAAGAGGGACGAGATGACTTCGCTACGAGCTGATTGGCTGTTAAACAGGCGACGTGGTTTTGTTCTAAAACCAGCCACTGGCAACTTCACAAGTTGATTCGCAGGCAACAGGCAGACAGGCTAGTTTACACCACTGCTACTTTTCCTTTAATGCTCTAAAAGGGTTTCAAGACAAAAAATCTGCAGCCACCATAGCTAAAATTTAGATTTTAATTTAATTTTTAATTTTAAGCTACATGCAGAATATTTTACACAAAAAGCTCTGATAGAACATAGCAGCAGTGGCCTGAGCAGCTACTTTAAGTGACTTATGGTAACTAAAGGCTATACAAAAAGATTTTGTAAAAAATAAAATGTATTATTTTTTTATTTCATCTTTCAAAATAATAGTGCAGATTTGGAAAGAAGACAAAAAAGAGTCCAAACCATCCTATTGGCTCTGTGGCTGCTTAAGCTCTGCAATGCTTTGAGATAAAGGCTAACATCAGTATGCTCACAATGACGATGTTAACATGGTAATATGAAGCAGATAATGTTTATCAAGTTCACCATCTTAGTTTAGCGTTTCAGCATGCCAGTGCTCATTAGCCCTAAATACAAAGTGCAGCCATGTCACTAGCATGGCTAAAAATGGAAAGGAAATTATTAGAATGGCTGTGGACATGGTCTAATGGTCTGGACAGTTCAGGACATTTGCATGACCATTTGCATCTCAGAAACATAAACTAGGGACAGACCCTTGCCTTTTACTTTGAGCCAATTTAAATTACAATCACTTTCTTTCATTCCTTCTCAGATTGTATTCAGTGTTGAAAAGCCTAAATAAAGGTATTAACAAAAGAACATCCTGCCATGACAGGAAAAACCCCAGGAATTCAAATTCCATCATTAAATTAATTTTGTCAAGTTTAAACCAAGACATTAACACGGATTAAAAGCAATATTGTGATGACAGACAGATTATTTTGAGATAACATAAAAGTTAGATAGTTTTTC
This sequence comes from Nannoperca australis, assembly GCA_036023655.1. Taxonomy (NCBI): domain Eukaryota; kingdom Metazoa; phylum Chordata; class Actinopteri; order Centrarchiformes; family Percichthyidae; genus Nannoperca; species Nannoperca australis. Next base: position 8,159 of record JAVQJD010005712.1, read on the forward strand.
TTCAGGTTTTCACCTAAAGGCATAGTTCCACCATGAGCCTCCAGAAAAGCTTCAGTGGTCTTCGTAATAAATTCTCCAAGTGTGTACAAAAGCATCTGCATTTATTACATTTCCACACTCATTTAGTCATGCTTTTCTTATACATAGTAATGCATAACTGGTAGATCAGGCAGGCACAAAAGTGTTTTTATAGTCACATGTTCTATATCAGGTCCCAGTTTCCTAACTCTCTTCTCTTCCACTATTTCCTAACTACTGAGCCCCTGGTCAGTATGTGTTGAGATAACTTGCACTGGGCTATGTGTAGAGCCTGGAGAGGGAAGGAAATCCTTCAGGGCAGAGCAGTGACTCCTGTTGCCTGGTAAGAATATTCAACACAGATACTACAAACATAATTACTGGGAAATTATATGAACTACCAGAACTCCTCAACTGGTGGTTTATTGGATTACACCACAGCTAAAATTCCGGGTTTCCTTTATGTTCAGGAGACCAACCCCTTTACAACACGTGTCTCTTACCTCTGGCTGTATCGCTTTGAAGACTGGTGCATCCATCAGGGTGATTTGGCTCTGAAATAACAAGAATGAAATCAACATTATCTTTCAACATGCAGGAGGTTAAGATATTATATATACACCCTCATACCTACCTACCTACCTACCTACCTACATACATACCTACATACATAACCAAAATGATTCATACCTCTTGCAAATTTTGACTTAAAGTTACTTTTATTCAACCAGCAAGTTTTTTCTTGATTGGAAATGACACAGACCTCTCCCAGAAGATTATAAGATGATGTACAAGAGGCATCAGTGTGGAAAAAAATATTTCTCATCTTTTATTTACATTTGAACAAAAAGTGGCATCAACACCCTTTATCAAGGTGTGCATAATTATTAGGCAGCTTCTTTTTCTCAGGCAAAATGGGCCAAAAGAAAGATTTAATTGACTCTGAAAAGTCAAAAACTGTAGAATGTCTTTCAGAGGGATGCAGCCCTCTTGAAATTGCTATGATATTGGGGCGTGATCACATAACCATCAAACGTTTTGTTGCAACTTGTCAACAAGAAACGTGTTGAGAAAAAAAGTTAAATTAACTGCCAAAGATTTGAGAAGAATCAAACGTGAATTTACCAGGAACCCATGATCCAAGTACAAGGTGTTCAGTGCTCAGGGACATGGCCAAGGTAAGAAAGAATGAGACCCAACCACCACTGAACAAGACACATAAGTTGAAACGTCAAGACTGGGCCAAGAAATATCTGAAGACAGATTTTTCAAAGGTTTTCTGGACTGATGAGATTAGAGTGACTCTTGACAGACCAGATGGATGGGCCCATGGCTGGACCAGTAACAGGCACAGAGGTCCACTTCGACTCAGACACCAGCAAGGTGGAGGTGGGGTATTGGTATGGGCTGGTATTATTAAAGTTGAGCTAGTTGGACCTTTTTGGGTCGAAGATAGACTCAAAATCAACTCCCAAACCTACTGCCAGTTTTTAGACACGTTCTTCAAGCAGTGGTACAGGAACAAGTCTGCATCTTTCAAGAAGACCATGATTTTTATGCAGGACAATGCTCCATCGCATGCATCTTAGTACTCCACTGCGTGGCTAGCCAGTAAAGGCCTTAAAGATGAAAGACTAATGACATGGCCCTCTTCCTCACCTGACCTAAGCCCTATAGAGAACTTGTGGGCCCTTCTTAAACGGGAGATTTACGGTGAAGGAGAACAGAACACCTCTCTGAACAATGTCTGGGAGGCTGTGGTTGCTGCTGCACAAAAAGTTGATCGTCAACAGATCAAGAAACTGACAGACTCCATGAATAAAAGGCTTATGACTGTTATTGAAAAGAAGGGTGGCTATGTTGGTCACTGATTTATTATTCTCTGTTTATTTTCATCTATTTAACTATGACATTTTTTGTTTTTCATTTAGTTGCATAATAATTGTGCACACTAATAGTTGCCAAATAAATGTGCACACATAGATTTTCTCCTAAGAAAGCCTAAACCTCACTTTTACTTTCTGGAATATTCAGGTTTGAGGTTTATTAATATTTTGGATTGACCGAGAGCACTGTGGTTGTTAAATAATAACATGAATCCTCAAAAATACAACTCCACAGACGAGTCTTTGGATGTAAATAAACCTTTATAGAGTTTATTTTATAAACCATTTACTTAATTTAGGTTAATGTAGGAGTACATATAGTCAGATCCAGCAACAAGGGTGTAAAGAAAATGAAAATGAATCTGTAAAGTCACATTTTATCAATCCATCCATCTTTAGGAAACCTCAGGGCCACGATTGGTTGATTGATCAGCACAGGCCTTGCAAAGAGCTGGTGTTTGGTTATTTTTACAAGGGTGAATGTTTTGTGTTCTGCGTCAGTGTTGCACACATTAAGGTTTTACAAGAGAAGAGAAAAGATGGTGAGAAACCACAAATCACATGTAACAAACTGCATCTGAGATGACAACCCAGGGGCCGACAAAAGATTTTGATTACCTACTATTTATGAACGGCATTTTGTATGTTTTTATGTGGAAAACAACATTGAATCATGAGTTTGGCTGCACAGTTTCTTGATATTTTTAAATAAATGTTGCTTTTTTGATGGTGACAGTGTAGATACAGACAGCAAACATGGGAAGAGAGAATGGGTATGATTTGCAACAACGGCTCCTCCAACTAGGGACACTGCAGTTACTTGATATGTGTTTCAACCCCAAGGACTGACATCTTAATGAAAATGCTGAAATTAAATTTAAAAAATGTAACTTTAAGTTACAAGGTTTCTCAACAAACACACCATACATACAAACATACATACACACATATACATTTTGATTTAAAATGTATTATCACTGTTTATACAATCCAGCTGGCTCCATGTGGTAAAAGCCTAAAAACTGAGCTAGAATGAGGCCACATAAAATATGACTTACGGCCAGTTCAGACAAAAGGTTTGCGACAAGATGAAACTGCAGCGGTGTGAACTGACCCGCTAAGTTGCAGGCATCACCTGCGACTCAGCTTGTCAAGTCGCCAGCGGCTGGTTTTAGAAAGCAAGGCAAGTCACCTGTTTCAACAGCCAATCAGCTTGTAGCAAAGTCACCTGTTCACCTGCACCTGCTCTTTTTTGTTTGTTTGTCTTTGCCGTTTCCTTATATTACATGACATTTAGGCATTTAGCAGACGCTTTTATCCAAAGCGACTTCCAAATAAGAGGTTTACATAACGTGCATAGAACCATGATGGAAAACAACAACAGCTTGTAAGGGCTGGTGATGAATCA
>JAVQJD010005729.1:0-13585 GCA_036023655.1 Nannoperca australis
CCCCCCCTCACATGATAATATGGCTTTAGGTACTCGCTGGTGGAAACACATCTGGTGGAGCAGATTCAGCTTCAGGGGCCCCTCCTCTGTCCTCCTCCTGGTCCCAGACAACAGTTAACCTTGTGCTCTTTACTTTACACTTCTGAATCATCACGTTTTTACAGCAGAGACACTTTACACAACATTCAGAACATTATAGTCACCGGGAGATCATCTGAGACACAGTCGTGGTGCTCTTCAGTAAACCGATGACATTTTAAATAGTCGTGATGGGAACATGTGAGAACATGAGAGTAGGAGACCCTTTAAAGCAGCGTTCTGTGAATAACTAAAGCTACCAAACTCAACCATGTTCCCACTCAGGGCAACGTTACAGCCTCACCTGCAGCTCACCTGCTCGGGGCAGGAGGAGGAATCCGGCCCTGCTTCCCCAGGTGTGCCAGGTGTTTCCTGTGTAGTCTCTATGTATAAAGGATGGATTCTTTGTGTCTGTGAAGGTCTCTCACATCTCTGCTGCTGTTTGAATGGCAGATCTACGACCGTCACAGAAAGGACTTGTGTCTATATTTAGTTGCGCTCTTACCAACAGATTGGGGATTTCAGAGGACATTCATTGATAATTGGGTTGTTTGATCTTCCAGACTGTGACAGTTATCTCAGGTTTGATGATTGATTGATTGATGCGTGGAGAGGTTTGATGAGAGGAAAACGTCTAAATCCTGCTGCAAAGCTTTACAGCCACACCTTGTTTTGTTGGTTAAACTGGACTTTTGTAAAATGACTGGAGGATATTTTTGTCTCTGTTTTAGGCGGAAGTCACATTTTGTAAGGATAACAAAATGACAACAAGCTGGCGCTGTGTGAAGGGATATCTGGTGTTTTATCCATTCGATGGGTACAAACTCACACTGGACTTCTTGTGCAGTCTGCATCACTGAAATGCTGCTCACCGGGTTTTGTTGACCTCAGTTCCTGGTAGGACTGCCACCTTCAGTGCGGAATACAAAAAGAGACACCTTGCCAGCGGCCTCATGCCCGGGGGGACACATATCAAGCGTGGGGTGTCTGGGGGTCCTTCTCCATGAGATTGTGAGTGTCACGAATCACTTCCTGCATTCTGGTGAATTTTTATGCACCAATTTGTGTCTTTTGTGCATCAATTTCCGAGCCCTCTCTGCTACTCTGAACACGAATACGAAGGAAATAGAGTCAGAAATCAGTTTTATTAGGGATTAAAACATCAGATCATGCTACGATGCTTTTGCTTCTATTATTTCTCATGTTTAACGTTGTAAATAAAACCGCTCGTGACTTCAGTAACAGTCTTTTCGGTCTTCAGCTGGAAGTAGCATTAGCTGCTCGTGCTAGCGTTACTCACCGTGTGTTGACTTCTTCGAGAGGTGTGTGTGGTGCTCGCTCGGCAAATGCAATGTAAAGACATTTCTGCCGGTGGGGGGGTGTTGTGGAGGTCTTGTTATTCAGAAACACACAGAGTTCCTTTGGAAAGACCTGTTTTATTATTGTTTTTATGTATGTGCAGAAAAGCTTCTTCTTGTAGCAGGACACTCAACTTTGTAATGCACGGGAGCAGAAAATCACAAGTGAGATCATTAATCTCAGATCTCTGTTTGTCTGGTTTAAGTCTATAAAATATGGAGCCCACATGCCAGTCTGAGGTTGACAAATCAAGGTTCCAGTGGAGGGGCATCAACACAAAGAACCAATTTGGTGCTAAAAACACTGGAAGTGTAAAAGGTTAGAAGTTTCCACAGTGGAGCTGCTGATGGTGGGAGGTGTTATAACCTGCTCTGTGTGGAAAGAGCCCTCCATCGTTTGATTGTATACTTAACAATATTTAGTACTGAATCGTTAAGATGTGCATTAAGGGTGTTTGTAAAGTTTAACTCTATTCAAACACGTTATTCGGACCAATAGAGGAGAGTTTCTTTGTTTCCAGAATATTTACAAGCTGGATTCTTGTATCTTTTCTTGGAGAGACAGCTGATGATTTCTGACTGTCTCCTGTTGTACAACACCTGTCTTTATCAAGTGTTTCATGCATCGTTTGTTCAACTTAAGAGCACAAGCAGTTTTTTCCACCACAAAACCAGCACAGTTTGAGTAAAGGTTTCTGTTCTAGATAAGTTTGAACTGTTGGTTTGTTTCCTTCTGCTTCTGGTCACCTGACTGCTGCTGATTCTTAATCAATCAGATCATCAAAAGCCAGGTGATGTGCTGGAAACCTGGAGTTTTTGGGGCCCCTGTGGGTCTTGGGCCCCTGGGCTGTTGGCTATTGGTGATGGCCACGTGAACAATGTCTTGAATGTCTGAATACAGAGGATCAAATAAAATTATTGATTGGTTTAGCATCTGATAAGCCTTAAAACTCACGGATGTTTCAACCCGGACTTCCTGGATTACTCATCTTTAATTACAGTCTTCTGCCATTGGTCAGTTGAAGCTTCCCAGTATAAAACTTCCACTGAGGAATAATTCAGATTGAAGCACTCTCCCCCGAGTCTGAATGTCATCAGGTTGAGTGCCATCAGTGTGAAGGCTGTGCCGGAGGAAAGTGCTGCCAGTCGTCCTGCTGATCAGTGCTTTTAAAAAGCTTTCATGTCCAGATGCATGTTTACGCACTCCTGCACCGCTGAAACATCCACAGCTGAACGCACTCTTAAAAGCTCTACTTGAGACAAAAATACACCCATAAAGGAAGCTATTATTCTCAAAGGAAGCGCTCTCTGGACAACCCTGAGCGTTACTTAGAGCCATGAGACGTTTCACTTTTCTTTATTCCACCAGATATAAAAGATGAGCAGAGATTAAAGCCTAAAGTGGAGGTATTTGTCCCGATAATGGCTACAATTGTTCGTCAGGCGCCTGCTGTGCATGCCGATGACATTTGGCTGAGCGGTAATGAGCAGAGCTAACGGAGCAGCGCCGGTCGGCGAACAGCCCGCTCGAATCTCCCTCCCTCACCTCGGCTGTAATCACCGCACGAGGAGGACGCCAGCGTTTAAATGAAGCAGCTTACTGGGTGATTAGGAACAGGTAAATTATTCATTACAGAATGTGTAATCATAGAGCGGCCCACAGCTTCCACTGTGGAAACATGCACCCAGCAGCTCGCTGGGGGGGGGGTTCAGGTTCTGAAGGCTGCGGTCGGTTCCTGTGCAGACGGGGGTCAATGTTTTTCCTCTGATTCACCTAAAGCTCTGGTGTTTGCATCCAGTGGACTCCGCAGCAGTGCTGGTGTACTGTGATGAGCGTCACCTGCCACAGCACAGGTGTGACTTCCTCCTGTGACTGTGGGCTTTCGGTCCACTCGTCTCAGCAGGACTGAGAGCAACGTGGTTCTTTTCCACAGTAGCAGCCGGAGGGCAGGTGTGGTGTTGGCACACCTGAGGAAGAACTGGATTGTTCTTCAGGCTGCACAGCAGCAACATGCAGCGGTGTGTTTGGATGTTCAGGGTTCTAGTTTTGTTCATGTTGCATCTTATACTTGTACATTAATAAAACTTTTTGTTTAAATTAACAAACAAGTAAAACAAGAATTCCAGAAAGACTTCGTCAAACATTCAATTCAATTCAATTCAATTCAATTTTATTTATACAGCTTCATATCATAACAGAGTTATCTCAGGGCTCAATCACATGGAGCCGGTCGAGACCAACTTCCACACACAGACCCAACGTTCCCACCATGAGCAGCACCAGGAGACAATGGCAAGGAAAACTCCCTTTAACAGGTAGAAACCTCGAGCAGAACCAGAACCAGAACCAGGCTCTAGGTGGCGTCATCTGCCTCGACCGGGTGGGTTGTAAAGAAGGGGGGGGGGGGCAGGAGAGAGAGAGCAGGAGAAAGGAATCAATTATCTAATCAATAACTAAATCGTGATTCAGTCTGATGTTAAATTCAAAAAGGATGACATCATGACACACAGCGTCACGGTGACGTCGTGGCTGATCGTGTCTGATCAGGCGTATCGATTTACGGAGAAATTAAACTTATAGACAAACGCAGCATCAAGTTCAAACAAAAGCGAATGAACAATGAATGTTAAATATTTAAGAACTGAATATTATTGATGACATTTCATGTCACTGATTAGAATGTTTATATATGAAATATTGATTATGAATCAGTTCTGCAGATTAAATGAAGAACTCTGTCGTTTGTCGCAGGAAGTCGTGTAAATTCTCCCACGACATTCATTCAGATCATAACTATCGATTACTGAGAGAGTGCACGCTGCACGAGCTCAACGAGGACCAGCTGTTCCTGCTGCTGCTGCAGAACGACCCCGCACTGCTGCCGGAGGTAACGTGACTCACGTGACTCACCTGGGTGTTTCAGGTGTGGTCTGTTGTCTCTGCACACGAAGAGTTTAAATCTCCTCTTACCTGCTACATCTGATCTACATTAAGTGTGTTTACACACACCTGTCCCACCGATCATAATGTCTCTCACTCTCGACACACAGCGGAGACACAGTCTCTTACTGGGAACTTTACAAACGCAAATAAAGACGGACAGCAGGTCAGAGACACTGGCTGCTGCGAGGACGTCCGATGCTGATTATCGAATCCTAAAAATTCTCCCTGAATGAATAAATCACCAAATTGTTTCTGCTCCACCTGCTCCACATGGAGTCTCGCCTTCATTACAGAGTCTGTCCACCAGAGGGCGGCGATACGTTTATCTTCACACTGTAAAAAGTCCCACAGATGTTTGTTCTTTTTGTTTTTATTGTGTCTCTGTGTTTTCTGTCCTGGAGCAAAGACGAGGATCCTGCACTCTGATTGGATGATACAAATCATCGTTCAATCAATCACTCGTGTGTAAACGCAGTAACAATGGAAACAGTCCAGAGAGGGTGAAGAAGAGTCGGATGAAGAAGTCTTAAACAACAAGTTAAAGTAAAAAAAGCAAAAAGAACAAAAACAAAAGAAATCAAAATGTGACTGAGGGAAGGTAAACACTAGCAGATCAGTTTAATATATGTATTCTGTAGTTACAAGATCTCCAATGATTATGGGATGTTCAGTCAGAATTATAAGAAACTATTGGTTAGTTTTCAGCTGTGACACGTCTTCCTGTCTCAGGTGTGCTTGCACTATAACAAAGGCTCTGGTCCTCACGGCGGCTGCACCTTCCAGGAGAACTGCACCAAAGTCCACCTGTGTCAGCACTTCGTTCAGGGTGACTGCCTCTTCGGCCTCAAGTGTAAACGGCAGCACGCCGTCAACCAACATGGCCGCCACATGTTGGAGGAGAAAGGACTGAGCAGAGAGGTCCTCCAGGAGCTGCCCTTCATTTACAGGAACATCCACCACCTCACTGCTGCGGCCGCCTCCTCCACAGGTGCCAGAAACACACCTGGTGATGTCTTATTCATGTTCAAACCAAACAGCTGCTGGTTGTGTCCACTCTTCATGTCTTTGTGTTTCCATCAGAGAAAGCTCCTGATCGTTTGTGCCAAGCTGTCAATCGTAGTGATGACAGGAACGACATCTGTCTGCACTTCATCAGAAACAGCTGCAAGTTTCAGAGTGAGTCATCTTCCTCGTCATCTTCCTCAGAGGCTGATCTTTCTTGCAGTGCCGTCTACAGTCCACACAGAAAATCATATTGTCTACAGAAAGGACATCACTTTCTTGATTGGTTTTTAAATGAAGAAAAATCCTTAGAAAATATGTTTTTAAATTAATTTCTGTGTTTTGTGTTGAGTGGATAATTATTGATCTCTGGTGTGTTTGTGCAGATCAATGCCGCCGTGTTCACTTCCACTTGCCCTACAAGTGGGAGGTGTTTGATGGTGTCACCTGGACGGACCTGGAGAACATGGAGGACATTGAGAAAGATTTCTGTGACCCGTCTAAGACACAGAGGTCAGAGATCACGTCTCACCAGGTCCAGGTTTAAGATAATCTGCTGTTGACAAGGCGCAGACTGAAGCGCTTCTTTTCTGTTTTCAGCTGCAGCGATCAGCCTGTCGACTTCCTGACGATGAGTTGGGAGTCACAGCCCGTCCGCCGTCTCTCCACGGTTTCGTCGGTAACAAAGCCGCCTCACTACACCCTGACGACTCAGTGGCTGTGGTACTACAAGGGGGACCAGAGGAGCTGGGTGGAGTACGGACAGCCGGTGAGTCGGACCACTGGGGGACGTTTAAGGGTAAAGGTTTGATGGTTTAAATCTGTTAACCTAAAGGATTAAGTGTTTTTTGACCTGTAAATCATCAAATCAATCATATTAGCATGCAAGCATGCTAACCCGTCTCTGCCTCCCCCAGGATGAAAAGCAGCGCACCACGTCAGTGACATCGCAGACTCTGGAGCATCTGTTTCAGTCTGACAGAACAGCTGAAGTCAAAGTGGTGAAAGGCCAAAGACAGTACGTCATCAGCTTCACAGGTACGACTAGTACACGGTACACAAGTGCAAGTAAGTCCAGTTAAAGTCCCACGTCAAGACCGAGAACCCTTAAATCAAGTAAAGACCTGTAATCCTGGTGGACAAGTCTGAAGGTTTGAGTTTAGAGTCCTGAACAAATGTCCCCTTCAGTTTAGTCAACTTAGTAAGTAGTAAGTAATGAAAGTGGTCATTACTTTTCAATCCACTTGAAAACCTTTGTCCTTCACCCAGATCAGGTTTGTCTTGGTGTGTAGTGTCTGTGACCCTCAGCTGACTGTCTTCTTCACTGCAGACATGTACCAGAGGAACCCCAAACACAACACCAAGAGGAGAGTTCATCGACGTCCACGCTTCGTCTCCATGGCCGAGGTGCAGAAACAGGCTGCTCCGGAGAGAAACCACAAGCTGATGTGGTCCTGGTCTGTACAGACTGGACCCGATTGAGTGCCTTGGTTTAATACTCCACTGCTTCCTTCAGGGCACTCCTCTGACTTCCCTCCTTTACTGTAAATGTTCCTGACGTGGACGAGTTTGTCAATCCTGCACTCAAATATGTCAACGTATAAATCACTTCCTGTTCAGCTTCTGTTACTTGAGACAATCTCTCACTTTTTATAAATATTTTATAAAGACTATATTAGTGCCATTAGGTCAAAAGGTTTCTGATAGAAATGAATCAATGATACCTTTGTTATAACTACAGCTCCCATGAACACGTAGCAGCGCAGCTGTGAGAGTTCATTTAATATCTGAACACTTGCAGACGAGTCTGGTTTGATCCAAAGCTGGACTTTTAGTTATTACATTTGTTAAAGATGTCAATGGGATTCTGAATAGAGGTTCTCACTTATGGACCAGAACCAGAAACAGACAAACATCCTGCGTGCCACATAAACACTTTACATGCAACTGTAAATGTGTTCCAGTTTAAAATGGTCTTTTAAAAATCTGTTTAGTGATTTAAGGAAAGGACTTCTAATGGAGTCCTTTATGAACATGAACTCGTTGATGTGATTGATAATTAGCATGGAGTCTGTTACATGTTTGATCAGCAGAAACACTTGTGTTGGAGGTTTTACAGAATCCGGTTTGACTTGACGTTGTTAGTTTGTGGTTTCAACCTTCACGTTATTCTGAAGCGGTTTTGTTCAAATAAACTTCACAGGACGGATGAAAGCTTAACGATGTGTTTAATGTCCTTATTAAGGGTTCAGTGGTGGCAAAACTGCACACTAGCATATTAGCATGCTAAATGTATGCTAGCATAGGCATTTTCAGTAGCATTTATTACCAACATTAGCATGGCTTAGCAGCTCCTACAGTAATTCTGTTAGCTTACATGCTAAATGTAAAGCTAAGTGATTGTTGGATTATTGACAGGAAGTTCTCTTGAAGCACACTGATGGGGGGGTTATTAATGATTAATCAAAGTTATTAGGCTAATGATGATTAGATATTATTGATGATTAGTTCTGCAGCTCCAGTACAAATATAAACGTGAAATCTTTTAGGAAGTGATCTCAACACAAACTGGCTGAGTTTTTGAACCTCTTCAGACTGACAGCTGGATTCTGACCGGGACCTTTCAGCTGAAGTCCAGGTTCTGCCATGGTTCCGATCCGAGTCCAGCTCTGATAAAACGCTTCTGTGTGTGCGGGGAAAGAAAACAAGATGTCGTTTGAATTGTAGATGTGGATCAACTGACGCTCGGCGGCAGCAGGCGGAGCCGGGTTGGACTGGTACCGAGACCGGACGTGCACTGAATCTGAAGGAGCCGATACCAGCGCGGACGGGTCCAGATCACCGGGCGAAGGAGGCTCCTTCTTTTATTTCCGTGAAGACGTGGAGGTGAAGAAGACTGCGGACAGAGAGGAGGAAGGTCTGATTCTGCAGGGACTCTCCGCCTCCTCCTTCCCCGCGCAGGGAGCGCGCCGCGCGGCTGCGGGAGAGGCGTGATGCGCCCGAACCGCATCTCCAGGATGGCAGGTAGGTCTCCTCTCTGATAAAACACGTCCCGTATCGATAGCACGGCTCGGCTCGGCTTCCTCTCGATGAAAAGCGCATATTTTAATGATCGGTGTTGAAGATGCGGTGCGGGGCTGCTGCGGGGCTGATCCGCATCACCGGCGCTCGGTGTCGGTTTTAACGGCATGGAGGCTCCAGCTGCGGCTCTTTCAACGGGCTCACAGCCGTCTCGCGTAAAGGAGGTCGGCTCTGCTGCAGAACCTGACTCGGTTTATTATAAGGACCAGAATAATGTTAACGCGTTAAACCGGTGCCGGACCGGAGGCTGCAGCTGTAACCGGTGGATCGGGATTAAAGCAGCCGTGCGGCCCGGTGTGTCCCGGAGGAGAGACGTGAGACAGGCCAGGGATGTTAGCGGGTTATCTATCTGGTAATGGGGTCAGTGTCCGGGGAGACCGAGCCGGACCGAACCAGACCAGCAGAGAGCAGAGGTGTGAGCGGCCTGGAAACCGCTGGTAGCGGAGCAGGGCCGGAACAAACCTGAAGCAGTGGGAGGACATTAAGTATTGATTAGGACGGGAAGAGGACAAATTAAACAGAATGTAAAATGTATAATATTGATTGGTGATAAAAACCTGAAGATCAATAAAATAAATTAGTGGGAAATAAAACAGGTTCAGGTGCAGTGAACACACCTGGATCAGTGCACCAGGACCGTTCCTGATCAGTGGAGGGGGGGGACTTTGACCTTTGAACCAGAGCAATGACAGTTTGACACGGTTTTATCTCCATGACAACGGATCTAAGTCCATGGACTGAGGAAGACCATGAGGAGTGGTTGAGAGCCAGGCTCTTGAGTTTAGATCATTGATTAATAATCAGCTGATTTCTTCACAGAGGAACTTGAACGCGAGGAACGTGTTATATTACATTACATTATTGTAATGTAATGTCTCCTGTCTTTTTGTCTGTGTAATTTCAGGGACATGGGACAGTTTGCAGGTTGCCTCCAGGCTGCAGATTAAATTCATTATTATGAATATTCTTATTATATTCATCACTGACTGCTCATTATAATGCAGCAGGGCCTAGGACCATGTATCATTGTAGAAAGTACATTTACTCCTTAATATCTGATATCTTTAGTCACTTCACAGTCAATTATTAAAACAAAATATAATCAGATAATACATGACGATGTATTATTATTGATTCCTCTACCAGCAGAATATAAATTCATTAAAAGTAGCTGCAACATTCAAGTGATGAACACATGAATGCATCAATATTGTTAATGCAGTAATATAATATCTGTTAAATGTGCATTCTGCATTTGTTTACTTCTAAATCAATGTTTCTACTATGTGGTATTATTGAGAACTTCTTCCACCGCTGATTGAACCTTGAACCTGAACGCATCATTTAAAATATTTGTATGTTCTCATTAATATAAAGTACATTGTCCTGGTCCTGGTCCTGGTCTCAGTTGTCCCTCTTGTGTCTTAATTAATCTACAATCCCTGCAGTTTAAAGGGACTCTTACTGTGTTTCATGTTGTTCAGGTCCTCCTGACGGGCCCTCGGCTCTCTGCACCGGGATCAGACCGGCAGCCCTTTGAGGACGATGGACCCTGTGATCCTGCCCGGCCCTGGCTCCAGGACCAGGACCAGGATGGACCCCAGAACCTCAGTGTGCAAACGCACACTCGGTGTGATCCTGCTGGTGGCTGGCACACTGGTTTCCATGGTGACATCAAGCTCACCTGCTGCAGGTAAGCTTTTACAGAGATCAGGTCCTGGTCCTGGTCCTGGTCCTGCTTAGTGCTCCTCAGCCTGTGTGCAGTTAGAAAGAAAACTGTGTGAAGAGACCCACTGAATGTCATTAAGGTCAGGCAGCCTGTCCTCCGACCCTCCGACCCACCTGTGGGAAACTGGAACATCCTTATAAGGAGATGCGAAGTCTGTCTGAGTTATTATCGACTGCTGTGTGACTGGAACAGGAGGAAATCTTTATCCGCCTTCTTGTTGCCGTCCTCCCACTGACACTGAGTCTGTCCACACACACACACACACACACACACACACCTTTAGATCTCACGCTCAATGAGTCACATGACCTGCTGTTGGTTTATCTCACTGTAATAATTAAGTGAACTTGAACAGAGTCAGTAATCTAATATTTACCACCAAAATCTATCACCAAGTCTGCCTGTCTGTCTGTCTGTCTGTCTGTCTGTCTGTCTGTGTATCTGCGGGCGTCATCTCCTGAATACCAATGACTCCTCTCCGTTCGGCACGTGATGCTGCCGCAAAGCACGGCGTCACCACAGCAACGAGGCCGGCAGCAGAAGAGGCTCAGTCAAGGCTGTGTGTGTGTGTGTGTGTGTGTGTGTGTGAGATGACACACAGACAAATAGGTTTAAAAAGACTGCAGAGGAAAAGATGAAGAGGCAGGAAAGAGAAAATACAGAGTTAAAACGACAAAGAGGCTTCTGTCTGAAATAATGATCCAACCTTGTGATTATATTAAAATCATAAAATTCATAAAGACATAATTAAAGCTTATTAAAGAAAGCCCTTTGTTGTTCTAATGAGCTTTATCCAAAAAGGTTCCTTGATTGTAGGAGAGTTGGAAGTGATGAAGATCAGGTTTGATCAGGGTCCCCAGGTTTGGTAAGGACCCTCAGGTTTGATCAGGACCCTCAGGTTTGATCAGGACCCTCAGGATTGATCAGGGTCCCCAGGTTTGATCAGGATCCTCAGGTTTGATCAGGACCCTCAGGATTGATCAGGGTCCCCAGGTTTGATCAGGACCCTCAGGTTTGATCAGGGTCCCCAGGTTTGGTCAGGACCCTCCGGTTTGATCAGGACCCTCAGGTTTGGTTAGGAACCTCAGGTCTGATCAGGGACAAGAGAGTTAAAGTTTATTCATAATCTCTCTCTTTGTCTCACAGGTGTGCTGGACAACAGGACAGCGTCTCTGTCACGTCCTTTACTGCCACCATCACCCTCCTCCTCCTCCCCTACCAGACCCTCGGCCTCCTCAGACTCTAGTTACCACAGTAACAGCGACAGCACAGGTTCAGCGGAAGACTCAGACTCTGGTGCTCAGGGGATTCACCTCCTTTTGAGACCTCCAGACCTCCTGTCCCCTAGCTTACCCCCGCCCCTCCCTCCACACATCCAGCCCACCCTCACCCCCCCTCCCCCCTGGGAGCAGGGCCCCTCCCTGGAGGAGGCCTGGGGCTCCGGAGACTACCTAGAGACCCTGTCCTTCATGGTGCCCGATGGCGAGGAGCTGGCCCTGGCCACACCGCTGCCCAACCACCCCTACGATGAGGATGCCGGGGGGGACTGGGTCTCCTATGACACTGCCTTCCCTGCACGTCCCACCCTCCCACTCTCCTCCCGCTTACCCCTCTCACCCTCCTCCTCCACCCCCAGCGTCCCCCTGCACACTCGCACTACCCATCCAGACGTCTTCCCCACCTGGGACGAGGACTACGACCTGGAGGACATGATGCCCCTGGAGCCAACGGAGCTGCTGCTGCCGGACATGAACAGTCTGGAGTACTACACCAACCTGCTGGCCCGGGAGAGAGAGAGAGAGAGGGAGAGGGAGAGGGAGAGAGAGAGAGAGAGGGAGAAAGAAAGAGACCAGGACCGGGTCAACCAGACTGATCTCCAAACCCCCATCACTCCCACAACAACCCAAACCCACCGTCCCCCTCCGTCTCCGTCCCCGAGCTCCGGTCCTCCCCCAGGACAGGAGCCCAAGCGTCCCCCAGCAGGGCCCACCCCTCGCCTTGCCCTCTCACCTACTGTCACAGGTGAGGAGAAGTCGACCAGCATCAAAACTCTTCCTCCTGCTCCAAAACCCAAAGACCATGGCCCAGCCCCGGGCAGACACCCTGCTAGACCCCCTTCCAACACCACTGGCCGAGTGCCTCCCCCTCCCCCCCTGGGACCTCCCACTCGCCCCGACCGACCGGAGAGGCCTCCAGTGGTCATAGAGAAGCCAGCAAAGGTTCCACCCACCAGGACAACCACCACCACGACCAAGGCAACAACCATGGCCTCTGCCATCACCACCACCACCCAGATCACAGCCATCAGCCTGACCAGAGCCCCCCAGGTCACTACGCCCAGGGTGGCCCAGACCCCACCCACCAGACAGTATCTGTGTAATGTCACCAAGCCAGAGATGTACCTGGTCAGAGTAGGTAAGCCCATGGAGGATCATGTGACCAGGAACATCAGGTACCTCTGAGTCCCCATAACTCACAAAGTAATCTGTCTTTTTTTCTCCTGCAGTCAGTTCGAAAGGTTCGTCGGCAGGTTTCACTCAGGTCAGAGATCTTCTGAAGAGAGAGTTCAACCGCTCAGTGGAGCTTCAGGTACAGACTCCACCTGAACCACAGCAGAGATCAGACTGATCATTGGTTTCCAAACATATTTCATCACCGTTCATCAACACATTTGGGTTTTCTTTGTTTCAAATGTGACCCTAAGATTGACTTTCCTTTATTTTATTTTCCTGAACTCTTGTTTACTGTACCTTCATTTATAATACTTAACTTTGGTTTGTTCAAATCGTTATGTTCTGTTATTTATCGCCTCTCTAGTTTGAGTTTCATTATTGATTGTTTTCACCTTAATTAAAACTGCACCTAAACCCACTCTTATGATGTCAGATGATTGAGAGCTTTCTGTCACCTCTCTGCTTCCTAATCAGTTCCTGAGGACTCCGGCCAGTTTTGCCTTCCGTGTTGTGTCAGGACCGTTGATCTTCACCGCCATGTCCGTCATCAGTGCCCTTCGCCAACCTCCACACAACTCTGGCCCTGTTCCCACCGTCTCACCGCTCTACACCATACCTGACCTCAGGTACCAGGTCCACTCTGTGCTGCAGTTTGTCCCTGCCCACGTCGACGTCAGAGTCTGTAACTTCAGCGAACGGGTTGAGAGAGGGCTGATGATGGCGTACGCTGAGACACAGAGACGATCACATGAGGCAGGAAACGTCACTGTACAGGTGAGTGTGTTACCTGTTCGTGGTTTAATAATGTCACTGTACAGGTGAATTACATTACATTACATTACATTTAGGCATTTAGCAGACGCTTTTATCCAAAGCGACTTCCAAAAATAAGAGCTTTACATCAAGTGCATAGAACCATGATTGAAAACAACAGGACGTC
>JAVQJD010005734.1:0-46344 GCA_036023655.1 Nannoperca australis
CCCAACGTTCCCACCATGAGCAAGCACTAGGCGACAACGGCAAGGAAAAACTCCCTTTTAACAGGTAGAAACCTCGAGCAGAACCAGGCTCTAGGTGGGCGGTCATCTGCCTCGACCGAGGCAATTGTGACAGCCATTTTCACAGTTCTTTTATTATCATTGACCAATTAATCTATTAAATTGATAATGAAAATGTTTTTTAGTTGCAGCCCCGAGCTCTTAATTTAAAGAAGGAAAAAAAAGCGTGAAAACTAAAGCATGCAAGTGTTGGAAATCCAAACACACACAATTGTAGCTCAGTGCCGCAGTGAGCACGGGCTTCTGGAGGGAATGCTGCTTCAGAAAATGATCGCCCCTGCTGGGACTTCTGGTTACCCTGATGTATTTCTCCTGTTAAAGGGGCTTGGAGACAACCCTTCCCATAATTAATTGTGATTTCATGGAGAGGTATGGGCATTCCCTGTGGAGGTGATAGGGGGGGTGAGGGCGGGGGCCGGGGCCGAAGCCGAGGCAGCTGCAGGGGAAGGCACAGCCATAGGGCTGTGTGAGAGGAGCAGCTGTTGCAGCCATGGATCACAGCACATCTGCAGACATCTGACTGAGCCATCTCAGGACCTTCATCACTGGGAAATTACAGAGGTGACTGTAGGGCTGTGGAGTGGTACTCGAAACGCTCATGAAAAGACTTACATTTATTAATTTTTCGTCTATCTTTCATACACATTTCCGTTTTTTTCCCCTTTTATTATCAGTTTTATTATTTTTATTTTGTGGAGGACTTACTAGCATTCGTTATGCAAGGTTTCAAGAAAATCTATATGTACATATTGAGTACAGGTTCAATGAGGGAGCCGGAGGTGGCTGTGAAAATCTCACGTCTGAAGCTTCTATTCATGCGATTGTTTGACCCTAAGAAACATCAGAGGGCGGCCGATACGCAAAGATAAAACAGGCTTTTTAGCTTGTACTTGAACCGTATCAAAGCCGAATGCTCTGCCTCTGTGAATTCATGATAAAGTAAATATTAAAACACTGGGTTACTGTTGCAGAAAACAAATTTCAAAAAGGATTTTGTTTTTATCTGGGATTTTGGGACTCTGTGATAGATATTTTTAACTATTCCCTCGCATTTTATATATTACAGTGTTAGCATGCACTCTACTGGTGTCATAGTCCTAGATAAGGCCATATACCTGAACCAGTCTGCAAAGTGTGCAGGTGCAACATCAACCCTACAAGTAGTTTTGAAAGTAGATTGCTCCAACCGGCAGCTGCAAAACAGGCTGCAGTGGCTGCAACGTAATTCTTGCAGGCAAAGTACGTCCACTTTAAGCGCTTGTTTTTGTCAGTGACGGCTTCAGATTGTTATTCCAAGTGTCCCTATAGAGACGGACCTTTTGGTTAACGAGTAAAATCCTTTTTGTTAAACCAGAGACAACCGAGGAGATTTCAGAGGGAGACTTTGGTTTCTGGTTTAACAAAAAGGAGCTCTTTAACAAGCAAATACCTGACAAAAGGCCCTTCATCCCATTGGTGCAATAGTAATGAAATAATTCATATGCAAACAGTGCTACTTGTGAATTAGCAACATTGTCAACGGAGGCCTATTAGCCTCTATGCTCTGATGGTTGGAATATGTATATAGTTTCTATAGTCCAACTCTAAGGTGGCTTGTTGAAAATAGTCACACCGGCTTTTTAGTTACATTTTTGATAACAGTATTAAACTTCAACAACCACACACTGTCTCAGCGCTGAAAACTTTGCAGCGATGCTGGAGAGAGCCGCTTTCTGCTGTTTCTTGAATTATCCAATAATGCTTAAGAGATGACAATGAGGCCGTTATGATCATCGGGAGTATCACCGTGGTGATGACCCAGCGCGGATGAAATTAAGAGCGCCTCCGTGTGGACCACCTCCTACTCGGTGCAGAATATACGAAGATGTTGACCTTTATCTCTCGGTGTGCACGTTAAATAGTGAGAGAAACAAAGACAAACGGAGGTAGACAGAAAACCCACCCGTCACTGCCCGGTGGATTGGCAACAATCATCCTACATGACTTGTGTGGTGGGGTGATGCGTATTTATGACTTTGCTGAATATTTTTTTGCACGGGTAGACACAGAGAGAGGTGTAGATGAATTGAAAGAGACACAAAGAGAGAGAGAACCAGAGAGAAAGAGAGGGAGAGAAGGAATGAGTTCATAATGACAGATGGGCCTGGGTGCCTTCCAACTGCCAAAGCTCCCGCAATATCACAAAGATTACACAGGAGAGCAATTCAAAAAAATAAAATGGCGCCCACGTCCTTGAGGAATTGCACGTTTGTATTTTTACAATCCAAAAGGTGAAACGAATGTAAAAATGTATGCAAAGAAAGATCACCCCTGGTATCCAAAACGGGGCAACTTGAGCGATCTCCAGGGACGAGGCTCAGTGTGCGTAACGGCTGGGAGAGCGATCAGCAAAACTCTTCTCGCTGGCTGTGCGAGTGCTAATCTGTGACTGAAGCCTCTGCTGTAAAACTGCTGTGGCACGAGCTGCCGCGCAGGGCTGAGGCGAGGAGAGAGACTCTCACTGCGTTGGTGAAAACTGAGAACGTGACAGCCAATTAGAGTCAAAGTAGACGTACCGACACGGGACTCCACCCCCCCGTGTCTCAGCACAACACAACATTTTCTAATGAGCTCCAACTCCAAACCTCTGACGGGGTACTCGGACATTTTTAATTTTTACTTGCCTTTTCTTTGCCAGAAACTCGCATGGTAGACAAAAATTTAATTATGTAGCCTTCTGTTTCCCAAAAATGGTTAGTTAGCATTGTTACTGTGCTCCTCCCTAAAAACAAAGGACAGCGTTAGCAATTTGCAGCTGGTTTTCTCTCTTTCCTTTAATTATGGTTCTATTGGTGCAGTCCAATATCCATAATGTTTTTTCCACATCTTTTTTTAACCAAAGTGCAGTCAATATTTGTCTATTTTAAGGTTCGAAAATTTAAGTCTTAACCCCAGAGTTACATTTCCTGAATTTTCTATAATGCCTTCCACCTCTGTAAAGTATTAAAGCCTTGACTGACCGAGAGTGTGCCTACATACATGTCAGCGGCAACTATTGACTTGGTTTTCAATCGTTTTCACTTTATCCAGCAGTGCAGAAAATGTCTGACGGGGTGACGGAGAGGAGAGGAGAAAATCCGACCGGCAGAGATTTAAAGGTAAACTGCAGTTGCTTCTGTTATATTTGTGAGTGCACATGCAGCAGTGTGCTTTCCCGCTAATACATTAGATGACCTAGCTTTCTTGATTAGCCCACAAAGTTGATGCTGATGAGCTTCCTGAATAAATCAAAGATATCGTTGACTGATCAGAGGAAGAAACTTCATGAACATGTAGTCACAGATGATGTCACGGTGGTTAAGAAAATATTTATCAACACTTGTCCAGTTTGTGGACGGACAGTGCGAGGTTCAATGTTGGAGTTTGGTCCCCCGAAGGTCCAAACTGTGAACTGGCTAAACTAGACTTGTCTGGTCTTGATTTTCTTTGAAATAACACTTGGGTTAACGGCTCCTGTGCGCAGTGTGGAGCTTAATTTACAGCTTTTATTCTGGCTGACATTTAAAAAGGTGGTTGTATAAAATTAGATCTTCACTGACTGGCCAATATTTCATGTATTATCAATGTCATGATTGTCCCTTGACTGTGGAACTAAATGTTTTGGGCTAAGCAAAGTTCAAACACTTCTCACCCATGTCCCTTGTGACTATACTGTCACGCCCACGTCTTCAGAAGGGAGTTCTGTGCCTGAATGCCTGCAAACTGGTATTTGACCTATTCATTTCCAAAAATCTAATTACAAGCTGCCACATGGCACTCATTTAACCATTTGCGGCTACATAATTACTTTAGGCTGAGATGAAAAGGGACCCAAAGTAGGCCTGTCATGCACTGCCCCCCCTGGAAAAACAAGTAAAGAGACACCTAAAACAGAAACAACCGCTCTATTTCTACTAATACCTCTTTACTTAAATCCCTTGGAAATAACTTCTAAACACAGTACTGAACACTTTCTTCTTGGGTTGCTTTTCTGTTTCAGTGTGCGTAAAATAGGCAATGATATGCAAATGTCCTTCATAATAGTCTTTCCCCTCCATCGGACGGATATCTATAAGCGTTATGGATTTCAGATGAGCATTTATTGCTCCACAGAGAGAGAGAGAGAAGAAGAGAATACAATTAACTAATAAATTGACACACACACACACACACACACTATATACATATATGGCGGTGACTTCCTGTCCTTATTACAGCGGAGCTGCAAGAACCTCCCACTGAATGTGCTTTGCTGTCTGACCTGTAGGATGTGCAGGGGATGTCAAACATTGTCCATTACGCTGAGCGGTTTGTGCAACATCCTCCTCTCCACCACCACCACCACCACCACCACCACCACCTCCAGAACAGGACCAGCCTTCCTTATCAGCTTGTTTAGCCTCTTAGTGTTATCGGCCCTGATGCTGCTGCCCCAACAGATGGCTGCAAAGAAAACTAAACTTGTAACAACAGACTGGTAAAAGATATGCAACATCTTGCTGCACACGTTACTCTGATTTCAGCCAAAATAAGACAGGTTGTCTGGATTTTTCTAACCAGGTGCATATCAAATATGTCAAAGTCAAATCCTTTCATTAATCAATCGCTTGGGGACATTTCACAAGCCCAAATGTCACAATTTTGAAGGGCAGGGTTGCCCCTAATTAGGGCTATAATCAAGCTTTATATGGAGCAAAGTGAATCTGGTCATCACTACAAGAACGTCAACAGCTCAGTGTTTCAACGGTTTGTCCAAGACTGGAAGAAGAATGAGGGCATAAAAACCCCCATAAAGAGTCTTTTTGTATTCCAGAGTGGAAGCTGCGTCAGTGATTGAACACATGTCGAGCTCACTGCAACAGAGGCTCTCGTGTGTCAAAAGAAACCTCTTTCTTTCTCTCGCCGCAGCAACATCTAAGAGAAAGTTGAATCATGTGCACCGAGGCAGAGTCCACCAGAAGCAGCCTTTCTATATGCAAGTAGGCCAACACATTGAGGAGAGTGGATGGGAGATTGTTGGCTAACAAAGTCAAGGTGCGTCACTACACTGATGCAATACTGCCATAAAGCAGCCCTGCTGTGGCCTAACACAAGTGGGAGATATTAAGGGGATAGCTACCATGCTATAAATAGTATGGGAAAATCTCAGACTGTTGGCAAATTGAAATCTAAATTAAACTCAAAAAGCGAAGTTTAGAAGGAGAGTTGAATAGAAAAATAGGAACACTTTCATGTTCCCATCACTTACTAACTTACTTTGATGATTGTTTGGTGTTTGTAGCCTTTGCAATTCCAAATACTAGAAGGTTTTGCAAAAAATCTCAAGTTTGCAATGAATATTGTGCTGTAATTGGTTAAAAATATTCAAACTTCTTACAGCCAAACAAAACTGTGGCGTTTTTAATAATAAAAAAAACGTCAATGATGATAACATCATATTGGAGGGGTTGTATAGAGGGAGGAAGGGAGCACAATGAGAGGGGAAAGTACCATGCAGAACTAACTTCATCCTGGGGGATCACCATGTGGCGGGGAACAACTGTCTCCATTTGAGAAAGCCTGGTGACAGTGAAACCTTTCATGCCAACAGCTGTTGTCACCTGTTATCACACACACCATCTACACTCACCATTTCTCGTGAATAAAATGATGCCATAATTAGACAAACGTTTATCTGCGCACTCAAACACAGCTACAAAAACGTTAATGTGTCAGGGCTGTGGTATTGGGTAGAACGGCTCAATTGCATGGCTTACTAGCACACCTAAATGCAACAGAGCCATCACATGTGTTATTAGTTACTTACACCTGCTATAATTAGTCATAAATGTCTACGGTGAAAAGAAACACCACTATGCCCTTAAGTACACCTTCTGGTTTGTACGCAGCCTTTCGCATGTTCTCAGTATGGCTTTACATCTACAAATGTCACAGGAAGGAGAATCCCCCAAAATAAGTGATTGTGCCTTTCGCTTCTGCATCTCTGCCCTCGAAAAATTGCCAACAGCTGTGCAATGTCTGCCACAGTCGACTGTAGAAGTACGACTCCAAACATTTGCTTTGACGACTGAATCTAATTGTGAGGTCTCTGCCAACTCCCTCTCCCGACATCAACAACCAATCCGTGCCAGCCCCGCAATATCAGCATTTCGGCTAAACCCATAAACAGGACTAGTTTGTAAGCCACGATAATCACATAGAAAAATAGCCCATGTCTGGCAAACACTCAAAAAGTGATTTTAATCCACAGAGCACTGTCCCCGTTCCCTAAATAAATCCAATTCTGACATATATCACTTTGATGCTGTTAGCATAAATATCTTAACAGTTGGTGGCATTTTCCTTTGCAGATATGAATCGGTTTCCTTTTGAAAAGACTGACTATGGTTTTGAGTTAAAACCCAGAGAATGACTGGCACAGTATCAAGCATGCAGCCAACATTTTCAGACTGTAAAAGCAGTTAAGTCACAGAAAAGCTTGACATAAAAGTATGAGCTAGGGATTGAGGGTCTTCAACGTCTTATTTTGTCCGAGCAACCATCAAAACAATTGAATTGAAACAATTCAATTTGTAAAGCCAACAAACGGAGAAAAGTGGCTAGTCCTCATATTGGAGAAGCTGCAACCACACGTTTGTCGTTTTAACTTGACAAACGGCTTAAAACAATCCTGAAACGATTCCCAACGATTATCCAAATTGTTGGCAATTCATTTTCTGTTTTAGCTCTATCATCAGTAGTTTTAATATAAAAGTGTACTTAGAAAATCCGTCCTCCTTCAACCTGGCTTTCCCCTGCAAATACAGTACTTTACAGAGAAAAACAGTTAGTGGGTAACGCAGCAAAATGAACACACAAGCCCTGAAATCCTGCCCTCCTAACAAATAAATCCTCTTGTTATCTTGCCATAGCAGTGGCAGCAGCCCCGCTTGCTGTGTCCTCCCGAGAGCTCTTCCTCTCCCCCTCCTGCGCAGGCTGGCGTCGACCAGAACAGATTGACTCAGCCCGACGACAGCTGCCAGAACCCCGCGAGCCTCGTCCTCCAGACACTGATGGATTGTGGGAGGGGAGCCAGGGTGATTAGCCCCTGACACGGGAGAATTATCGCAGCGTACCACCCCAAAAGAGATTGCACCTGAGTGTCAACGTAGGGCATTCACGCTGCTTTAAGTGGTTGTTGTTAATGCCCCCACTCAGCCTTACAAATGCACTGGGCTCGAGTACGGCACGTCAGTCAACAAGTGGCAGGATTGTGAGCGGGCGCTGATTCAACTGGTCACTATTTAGAGTTAAAAAAACAAATAAACTCAGGGAGAATAATATATTTTTTAAATCAACTCAGGGAGAAGAATAATTTAATAAAGGCCATGGCCTCATTGTGACCATGATTGCAATCTCTACACAGGACAACATGCTCCGTTGTGTGATTTGCGTAACAGAAATATTCACTTTCGCCTCACAACAAATGGTTTATTTTTAACAGCTGCGGACAGACAGTTACCTTGAGCTGCTCCGGACAGACAGTTACCTTGAGCTTGACAGTGCCGACAATAACTACGGTCCACTGGAGGTAGGCACAACGTGCTTCTTTTTGAGGAAATACCGCTGCTTGGAAAATGAATTAGCTAAGAAATCCTACTGCTTGACTAGCAGGCATGGCACGGAGAGCTGCTGTTTACTTACTCTGCCAAAAATAAATCTAGTCCATCACTCTCTTCCCAGCTTTTTCCCCTCCTCTCACGGCTATGAGCTGCTGCATCTGTTCTTGTCAGAACTCTTATTCATGCCACTCACTTCTCTCTTGCCGAGTGCAATACAAAAGAAAGTCCTGCTGTTATTCAACAAATGTACAGAACAAGCTGTCCTCGGTTAATGTAGCCTAACTTCGCCTGCCTCTTAAAGCAGATGTTCGTTAAAGTAGGAGAGATCGCTCCTCCACACCGGGAACACTCAGCTATTCAAGTAGAGCTAAACCTCTGCACTTTCTCAGACGGGAGCGGGACAGTTTGACAGAATGCAAGGCAAGAGGCGGCAGATCCGTTCGGTGATTCATCCGGAGTCGTGGCAATTAATGTCTCGACGTTCAACACCACAGCCAGATTCTCTCCGTCTGGCCTGTGGAAGTTTATCAGGCTGCAATCACAAATCAGGGCTGTAATATGGAAGTGTACGCTATCCATGAAATTATGCTTCACAGTTAAAACCACATCCCTACCACACCTTTAATTCTACCTCAAGAGCGGGGACCTCCGTGACAAAGGACGTTTTCGGGGGGGGGACCGAGTTGTGCTTTAATGAGCCAATTGCAGAACTATGGTGTCCTGACTGTCCCGGACCAGCTAGTCAATGTCCATTTTAACTGGTAAACGAGTTTTAAACTATTAAAACAGCCGAGTTAAGTTAAAGGAGCATAGCTCACCTGGTACCATTAAAGGGAAACTCTGGCATCTATGAAGGGACTGTGAGCAACATAATCTTTTGGGGCAATTGTGCCCATGGAAAGTAAAGTCCACATGTTGTTATTCAAAGTGTTTGACAACATTATGGAAAGGATCCCTAGAAATTCATTTTTTAAAGAGTAAGACCCTCGCAAGATTTCAAAACGAGACTTTCTGTTTCCGGTTAAATAATAAGGATCTTACTCTTTACTCTTTTTTTTTGTAGGGATCCTTTCCACAATGTTGTCAGACACTTCAAATAACAATCTGAGCCTGTCGGTAGTAAAAAGAAATGCCCTTTTAGTGGACATACTTTTTAACTGCCCCAAAGAATTACGTTGCAGCTGTCGCAGCCTGTTAGCGGATGCCGGCGCAGGCGATCTCCTGGAACAACTCCAAAACTTTTGGTAAGTATTAGGCATTTAGACCCCAAATTTGTAAATAAATAATAATAAACGAATAAAAAAGGGCCCAGGTTAAAAGGTCCTTGAAGTTGAGTCCTTGCTGCAGCAGCCGATTCCAGCCTGGGCCCTTTGCTGTTTGTCGTTCCCTCTCTCTGTCCCACCTTCCCTAGTGTGAACAGGGTCGCTCTTCAGCTGACACTATCGAATTAAGGGAAAAAAACTGGGGGAAAACCCCCAGCTTAGATTTACAGCTGTTTCTTGGCTGGATATTTGCATTTTAACAAGAAAAACACATTCACACTAAGTTACGTTTTACAAGCATCAATATATAGTATCTAGATATACTGGCACCCTCTATCGGTCGCCTTTGACCACAGATGGAATTGGACTTTTCTTCACATTTAGCTCAAGTTCCATTGGCTATTCACAAACATTTCTCCACAGCAGACATTTTGACGTGTCATGATTGGAAACATATGTCACAGTCGCAGGGCATTGGGTTTGTGTGTGCTGGTTCACTGCCATGGGTTACGGGGACAATTCAATGTAGAAGAGCGTCAATGTCATCAGCTGCATTTGTGCTTTTCCTGCTAGGAAAAGTCCAAATGTCTTCCATGAAAAAAGTCTATTGCAGTAAGACTCCACTCTTGATGAGTCTTAGGCCAAGCACAGCCTTTGTGATATTTTGTCACATGACGCATTATAACTCACAGATATTATAACTGTAGAACAGGTGTAACTAGTATCATTAATAATTGCTGCACTTAATTTTAACCTGAAAAAAATGGTTTTGTTTGGCCACTTGGGGGCAGCGGAAACCAGCTGTGACACAACACTGACATATCATCGGTTTGAAGTTGATATGGTGAACTTGTTAGCAAACAGTTGCTTATTTACACCTTCAGTAGTTACAAAGAAACATTATCATTCGTTTGGATTTGCGTTTGTGTTCACCTGATGATCGAAAGTCCAATGTTGACTCTCTTTTAGCTCTGTTTTTGGTCTCTGCCAGCTGCTACATTCTCCACTGTGTTCACCAGCTAGTCGCTAACTGTGTCCGTCTGCTGTTTGGTTCTGAGCAGGTTGTGTGCGGTGGGATTTTAGAGCTTCAATGCTGAAAACAGCTGCCTGCTGCAGCCGAACTCAACACTATGAGAGCGAACCAAAGCAGTAAAGTAGTAGGCTGGACAGCTAAACAGGCTTAAAGTCACTATAAAGCTTGGTAAAGCTCGGTAAAGCTGAAGGGAGCTGCGGATTCGGGTGATAACCCCTTTCATAAATTGAAACTGACACTTGTTTGTATTTCATCATCAGCGCCCACATTCGAAGTTTAATTTTGAAAGAAAATGTCTGCTATCTCGCTGCTCAATGACATTTCTTTTTCTTTCCAATTATCCGCATCTGTATCGGCCGTAATATTCTACTTTGATCAAACACTACTAATTACGCCACTATAATGGACTCTACGAAGGCGAAAGTGTTTAATGAGTGGGCGGCACATCTACAAGCACCTTGGCACATAAGGAAATGCTAATTTTGCCATTATTCTGCATTGTGGCATTTGTTCATTGCTGTGTGACCACATGAAACAGGAAATCATTCAAAAGACAGCGTGGCACTCTCACTCCTGTGAGAAAAAGATCAATACCCTTGTCCACAGTGGGATACACAGTGCCACATACAGCCCATATTAATGCAGGCTGTGGTACAAGCTAACCATAAGGGGGAAGATCAAATCATACAACTGGCTCCTTGATTTGTTTATTTAAATATTGATTAACAAGAGGTTTAAAGATACAAATCCATGTGGTCCTCATAGCATTGGACAAACCTATATTTGACATTTGTTCTGAGCTTGTCTGACTAAACAACAAGCCTATTTTGTTCAGTGCAAACAGTGAAATGACATGCTGCTGTTATTTATGTCTCATTTATTGCAGAAAATAAATAGAGAAGAATGCCTCCACATAAAAACATCACTCTGTAACCAACACTAGCATCTGCAGCGATACATTTACAGGGTGTAGCACGTAGACGAAAGGCTACTGACCTACAAAAACTACAATCTACACCCCTGTGTTGGTGCTCCTGCGGCCCAGTCCTCAGGACAGAAACCTAATACACACATGACAAATATGACTGATAATGTAACTACGGAGTGATGAAACGTGGTTTGGAAGGAGGGAAAGAACGCACAATCCGGACAGCAGTGTGAAACCTGAACTTCTGCACTTTTGCTGCATGTATACATCAGGTGAATATTTTGCATTTCTAACAAGTCCCTGCAGTCTCTTTTTTTAGTTTTGTCTACATCATCAGATTCGAGGACAGCGCATTTGTCTGTGCTCAGCGACTTTGTTTTCCCACCACGTTTCAGACTTTGAGAGGCACAATTAACAACATACAATTAAATGATCTGACTCACATGTTCAACTCATTATGTATTATGTGATTTGATAAAAGCTCCGCCTCCTGTCAAGTAAAAATGCATCCTCTACATGCTCCGATGATGCACGCGATCTCTTAAAGCCACAAATAAACTGACCACACAGCTTTGGACCAACAACTCTGGGAAGGCCGCTAAGTGATCGACTTTGAAAACAGATTTACTGGTTACTAAAACATTTTATTAAAAGCAGTGCCCCTGGCAGTAACCTCGGTGTTCCCACAAACATGCTAAGCACAGCCTTAATGGCAGCTACTGGGGAGGCTGGCTCCCCTCATTCAACTCATATTCTCTGTGTCAGGGAGACAGCTTACAGAGGGTTGAGCTAAGCTCCTCAATCCCATCAGTATTGGTTGATTACCACAATGCAAATTACACTGCATCTGCATACAGTTTCCAATGTATTAGGTACAGCTAGTTAAACCTAATGCAATCTAATACAACATCCCTGCAATAGATGCAACCTTCATTTAGGTTGTAACGCTCATGGATTTTGGTTTAGGAGAGGTATTATTCAATTTTCTTTAAATTTAGGAGGCTGCAGTTTGGGGTGCTGTTGAATCACTGGCAGTCATATCTAATATTTAGTCCACCCTCATTTATATAGATGGGATGGTAACTAAGTGTAATCAATAGTGATTTCTGTCTTAAATAAGGATGTGAAATATACATTTTAACCTTTCAGCAGAGTTCACAAGCCCCAACCCTAATCTGAGTACAGCAAACAGAACTTGTATTTCCAAATGTCCTGTTTTACAATTGGATAGTCAATGACAGCAGTTTATAACAGTTTACGTGTATTAATACATCCCATGATAACCAGCACGTCGCAGAAACGATCGTCGGCGTATTGAAGCATGTTGACTAAACCAGACGCTCATTATGATTTTCATAATCACCACAAGTGATCGTGCCAGTATGTATGCTTGCTATTAAGCAGGTCGACAATAAATTGCAAGTTTTTTTGAATGGAGTTTGGCGTGACATTTTACTCCTCTAAAAGAGCGGCACGTTTGGGGGCTGTGGGTTTGACAACCAGAATGTGTTTAGAAGCCCAGCATTTTTTGGGGCCAGCTCTGGCAGTCACATACAGGCAAAGCACCGTCTACACCGGCTTGGTTGACGTGTGCCTCAGCCGAGATCAAAGCAAAACAGACTCACGATTTGCAGCGACTACAGACAACGACTCAACTGCCTCAAAGTCTTTTTTTTTTTTAACTGCCACCCTTGTACAAAATTTCACATCTAAGACACAATACGAACGAGTGGACACACGGCTAATGTATTAAAAGGTGGACAGGGGGATTGCAGGGGAAAGACACAAGGGGCCATATGTCTCATCTGGCCAATTAGCTAGCCTGCTAGCCAGCAACGGTCACAACAAAATGCATTTGCTCTCTACTACACACTCGGGCAGACCAACGTTAGCTTCAGTAGCTACTCACCGCAGCCGAAGAGTCCGGGACGTCTTAAAAACTGAGTCGCAGCCGTCCTGCATATTTGTCAAAAACGTCAAAACACCGTTGTACGACTACAGTCACCGGACAAGCCTGCGGTGCTGCTGCGTTTTCAGCTCGCATCGCTCACAGCACCATTAAAAGCTGCATTGTTGGAGCGACGGCTGGACAAACACCACAGACAGCATGCCGCAAAGCATTGTGGGAAACGGTGTTGATTAAACGTGCCATTCAAACGATTGAAATGTTGGGAGAACGCACCACCTAGTGGTCAGTGTATGTCATGACCGCAAGGTCATATGTATCTTAATCATAACATATTTAATATATAATTATACATTTTTCATTCATAATCAAATAATATACTGTATGCTAATATATTTTCTAATAAAAAATACTAATTATAATAATGTGATAATACATTGTAAAAAAAATGCATTTTTAACACTACACATGATATAAATGTTGAACTTTTAATCAACAACTCATGGCATAACATAACGTGTACGGTGTGCATGTGCTGTGTTTAGGTGTGAGTATTGGAAGTATTTAGAAACATTTTAAAAATGCATTTCTGCTCAGAAGGCCCTTTAAGCTCCTTTCAGTCTTAACTGGGCTGTAGTACAAGCCTGTGGTTGGCAGTAGTGAGTCCATTAGAGAGGCACAGACACACACACTTCCTTAGAAGAAGCGTCCGCAGTCGCAGGTTGATGACGCACCTACTTAAACATGGAAAGAAAACACATGTCAGCTTATGCGTTGTATCAAACGTTTTCAACAGGCGCGTCTCCTCCTGCCACGAAGCCTCCCCTGCAGGTAATCACGATTCAAATAATGCGGTTAGATGTTGGTTTAGCGCCCGGTGCTGTGCTCTGTGATGGGACGTGTCTGTCACAGCTGCAGGTGGAGCTGTGCTGCAACTAGCACAGTCCTCCTGCTAGCTAGCCTCTTATCAAACCATGTTACCTGCTCCAGACTGACTGTGTAGCTTGACTGTGTTTAGCCTTATGATAAATTGTACGATGGTCTAGGTGGCAGATAAGAAGAAAAGGAAAAAGGAGAATGGGGCCAGTAAGGTCAACACAGTGAAAGCTCAATTAAAGCCTGAAAGGAAGAAAATGCGAAAGAAGCTCCTAAAGACTTCACAAAGAGAGGAGAGCCTCAAGGGAGTTACAGAAGTAAGTGTGTGCCTGCTGCAAAAACATAAGGTAGATGCTATGGAGTGCTATGTTCATGACCACATCTATGAAAAGTTAATCTGCATGTCAACATTGATTTTACCCCTAAACTGTTGAGGATATGAGTATTATTGTTATTTCTTTTGACCCGTAATTGATCATA
The DNA here is from genome assembly GCA_036023655.1 of Nannoperca australis. NCBI lineage: Eukaryota > Metazoa > Chordata > Actinopteri > Centrarchiformes > Percichthyidae > Nannoperca > Nannoperca australis. The sequence goes on from JAVQJD010005734.1 coordinate 14,183, forward strand.
CTATTAAGTCAAGGTTCTTTATTCTTTGAATGCAGGAGGAAGAGTGTGTAAATGGAGATGGTGCAGATCTGGGTAGCTTGCTGGCTGACCTGGGGAAAGTCAACAACAGCAGGGAGAGAGCGAGCAAGCTGTTCCAGTGGCTCATATACCCTATTCCGGCCAAGTCCTTCTTTAGGTACAGACGAGTGTGCTGGTGGTGTTTCTGTCTGTAAATGTGCATCCAATGCAAAGACTCCCGACCTTCACATCAACCCCAAATAAATGTAAATATCTTTTGGAAAAAAGAGGTTAATATTTGTTGGCTGGCTGATATTTTCCCCCTCTCCTTAGGGAAACATGGGAAAAGAAGCCCATTCTTGTTCAACGTAAGAACCCAGATTACTACAAGGGACTATTCTCCACAGCAGAGTTTGATCGCATATTAAGACGGGTAAGGATCTGAAACATCACCCTGAGACGTATCCATCCTTTAATGCATCTGTGATTTCCCCTCCTGTGTTGTAATTAGTTGGCATTTCTCAGATTTACACACACAGTTAAATCCTGTTAAATCTCAAAAACATACGGTCAGAAGCAGGGGCTTTCCTTTGAGTGTGGGAATGAAGAAAGAAAGAGAACCATAACAGGAAGTAAATATCCCTATTTATAATGTGAATATGAGCCACCTCATTGCTGTATATTATGTTATAGCTAATAGCTACGGGCCCAGATTTGTTCTGTTGTCTGCAGTTCAGTGATTAACTGTAACATTTAGTTTGTCTTGTGTTGAGTTATATTATGTTTTTGATTTGCTAGCTGATTAAAATAAAAGTGAACGCAGACTGAATATCTGTCACACTGAACTACACGCCTGCGTTGTTGAATTTAAGGAGGATGTTCAGTATGGAGTGAACCTGGATGTCACAAGCTACACTAACGGCACGAGGGAGACGCACAATCCTCCAGGGAGAGCTCTGCCATTCACTGTGTGGGACTTCTATGAGGTGAGGCCGCACTGACGCAGGCAGCTGATTTGTATACAGTATGTATTGAGCAATATATTCATTGTAATATATGATATGACCTATAGCTACATCGCTGATTACAGATTAGTAATCGTCACGGTATCTCCGTTTCCCAGAGTGGCTGCTCCCTTCGCATGCTGAACCCCCAGGCCTTCTCCTCCGCGGTGTGGTCCGTGCTGTCCATCCTCCAGGAGCAGTTCGGCAGCATGGCAGGAGCCAACGTGTGAGTATCGGACAGCTATTGTCCCGGAAACCTTTTTTTTTTTGGATGCTGTCGATTGTATTATATATTGTATAAATGTGTGTGTGTGTGTGTGTGTGTGTGTGTTTTCCTTCGACCAGATACCTGACGCCGCCTGGAACACAAGGCTTTGCTCCACATTATGACGACATCGAGGCGTTTGTGGTTCAGCTGGAGGGGAAGAAACACTGGCGAGTGTACAACCCAAGGTGAGATACAGTGAGGAACTGTTTTTTAAAAGAGCAGTTAGATTCACACCAACTTGTTTTGCCTTGATTTAATAAATTTTATTTCTAGCAAGGCAATGAGGGTTTTGGATTGTGAAAAAGCTGCCTAACAGATCCAGGATAGAACATGTCACTGATGTACCAGCGTGCTTTTTATGCACTACGTTTACCATAAGCGGCTCATGATACACTAAACAATGTTTCCCTAGTAGTTTGATATACAACTGGTAAATGAGTGAGAGATTGAAACAAAGAAACACACTGAAGCTGGGTTTGTTTTAGGACGGAAGACGAGGTCTTGCCTGTGCTTTCAAGTCGTGAGTAAAAAACAATATTTATTTACATTTGTAGTTTTATTTTCTTGTGAAAAACAAGGATCTGCTAATTAGTCTCAATTTGGTTGGAAAAAGGATTTCTAGATAACCGACTTCTCTACTTCCTCCCCAGCAAACTTCGATCAGGCAGACATTGGGAAGCCGATCCTGGAAGTGGTGCTGGAAGCCGGGGATCTCCTCTATTTTCCGAGAGGATTCATCCACCAGGGCGACTGCCTCCCAGATGCTCACTCCCTCCACATCACCATCTCGTCTTACCAGAAGAACAGCTGGGGGGATCTGCTGCAGAAGGTAATACGCTCTGATGGAGGCTCTAATCGGAGACCTACGCAATTACCAAAAGGCAGTGTCGAGGCGTGCGTACAGTCATTTTTTTTTTTTTTTTACATCAAACATTCGATTAAGCATTCATTTTTAAAGCTTTTACATTTGCGGTAACACGCATGGTTTAACAATCCATGAAAATAAAATCGTGGTTTTTACTGAAAGACAATCTGCAAAACACAAGAGCCCTGTGGATTATCCTTAAAATGTCAGTTAAAAAAATTATGAGAAAACGATTCTAGAAAACTTTTACCTGCAGATGAAGGCAAATGCTCTTTGTCAGAGTGCTGAACAACAGGCAGCATTAGGGCATAGGTGATTCTGGATGAGAATAGAGCCAGTAGACAAACAATACTGTCTTTCTCAGCCTCTGGGCCTTCTAGGAGGAAGTTTAAACTTTCTTTAAACAGTTAATGTTTTTTGTATATTTAGTTTTTTACATTTTACCTTTTATACTAACGGTCTGTCCACTTTCCGCCTCTTGTTCAGGTGGTTCCAGCAGCACTGGAAATAGCGATGGAGGAGGATGTGGAGTTCAGACAGGGCTTACCTCTCGACTACCTCACGTACATGGGAGTGCAAAACTCAGACATGGTAATTAATTAGTCATTTTGTATTTCCTCATCACTTCTTGTCACCATCACCACCCTTGGCTTATGATCCAAGTTGTGTGTGTGTGCGTAGGATGACCCACGCAGGGCAAAATTCTTCTCGCGAGTTGAGACTCTGATGAAGAAGCTAACGAATTACGTCCCGGTTGATGCTGCCGTGGACCAGAAAGCCAGAGACTTCCTCCACGACTGCCTTCCACCCATGCTCACTCCTGGTATGTGATGCATACATCAGTTTTAAAAACGAACTCGCTTAATGAAAGCGTGGGTGATTTTTTTTTTTTTAATCGTGCAGGCTGAGACGCATAACGCTTCGGTTTCTAACTATTTCACGCCACCTCCCACAGAGGAATTGGCCAGCAGTGTGAAGGGAGCACCTGCTAGGTGGGAGCGTGGGCAGGTTATGGATGTCGGCGCACGCATCACTTCCCACACCCGAGTCAGAGTTCTGCGCGGTGGATGTGCCAGGTAATGCACGTCTGTATTGCATTAATGTACGTTGACAGTTTTTAAATGGAAAACTCAAAACGTGGAGTGTTGTGTCTTTGACTACGTGTTTCTCAAGAACACCTGCTGTAATTGATTATTTAAAGCAGAGATATAAAAAAATGTAAGTGATTTGGCTTATAAGCGTTCTCTCTCCAAAGGTTATGCAGTGATGGAGAAGCTGTTCATCTTTACTACACAACAGACAACTCCAGAGTTTACCACAAAGAGGAGCTCAAGAGTTTCGAAATAAAAGCAGAGGTAGATTGGGAAGATCTGTGCAAACCTCACGTCTTGCACATTGTGTCCCGATGACACACGTCACCTTCCTATTGTTTAATTCTTTTCCTTTTCAGTACACGGATGCAATCGAGTTTCTGATCCATTCATATCCCAAATTTGTGACCGTGGGAAGTTTCCCGTGCAACTCCGCAGAGAACAGGGTACGTTGTTTTAAGTGCTTCCGGTCCGTAGTGAGGCGCGATACTGCTGCACTTTCAGGCTTTGTGTTTTTGTTGTGTTTTGGTGGGAGGGGGTCCTGCATTTCACAATTTAAGTATTTTAGTTATAGGCATGTCCTTCTCTTAGCTCTCTGTAATATCATTGGCCTATTAAAACACATTCCACTTTACATATATTCAAAATGATTCATATTTGAGCTTTTTTCTGTGAAATTAGTGGTTTTGAGTTTTTCCTTAAGTTGTTCTTTCCCCCCCCCAGATCACTTTGGCTGAGCTGCTTTTTGAGAGGGGGATTATCCACATTGCAGAACCTCAGTAGTGGCCACCACAGGTTCTTCAGTCATGCGCATGAATAGATTCAAATTGCCTTTTGTACAAAGTAAGTCCAAGTAGTCATTAGCTTTACTGCAGAGGTCATGCTGCACACATTTATGAATTCACTCTGTTCAAGATCGAATAAAGCAGTTTTCCTAAATAAAAAACCCCCAAAATGATGTCATGTTATGTAACCAAAATCACCAACCAGTACTAACTGCTTTTGATGAGACGGGGCATTTTTATTATTCGTTGATACAACTGAACATATTAAAGATTGAAGATCCAACTCAGAAACAGATACAGGAGCCTTCTTAAATACTCTGATTGGAGGGCCACCCATCAGACATCCACGCCACAGATGACAGGACACATGCCAGGTAGGGGTAGTCTACTTCCAGGTCACCTCCTCACCAGGCTTCAGCTCCCTGCAGAGAACAGAAGTTAGGAAGTTGCACACGCTTACAGCCAGAGTGACACTGGCATTAGGTAACATGACCTTTTATGTCAAGAAGGTTTACAATCAAATTTTGTACAAAAAACTGCCAATTGTACTGACATTTTATGTTTAACGTGCAAAGAGAGCTCTGTTCTTGTTTAGGCACTGATAGAACTAGAGTACAGCACAGAATGGGTGCCATCTCATAAATGTTTGATTGGGTTCACCAAAGCAGAGTAACAGTATATTGGGTGTAGCACCTATAATTACAAGTTGTCCCTTTATCATTGAGCATTGTGCTGACACACGCATAGTAATTAGTCCAGGCTGTGGGCACCTTGTCGTAGTGAAAATTACCACACGACTTTGAAAATAGCTTTTTAAAACTTACCTGCTGAACAAAACACTTTTGTTCCTGAAAGCTGTCAGCTTCTGGTCCTGTTGTTTGTCAAGGTACCATCCAATCACAAAGCCCATGGGCACCAATATGTTCACCCAATGCTCCCGGGCAAGTGCTACAAAGTTGACCATGGTTCCTACAGAAGTAAGCAGAAGACACATTGTAACGTGGATTTTAGACTCGTATATGACAGTTGTGCTTACATTTGCAGTTAGACGGGGGGGACTGATGTTGTCACATATCATATTTCCAACATGATTTGAACTGACAGAATAATTATAGGTCATCTATAAAAATGAGGCATTACTAGTAAAGATCATGACATTGGTGTAGCTTCCCTGCAGTGCAGATCTGGTAGTCACAGCCCATCAACCCATTGTAACAAATCAGAGCAACATTTGCACTGTAAGGAATACTGCATACACGAGTACACATGACATGAGACCAGGATAACATATTTTACTACATTTATTTTCAGCCACTACATGAAGAGCCATGCATTTAAAAAGGACATGGTCCAGACACACTGAAATCAATGGGAATTAAGTATAATTCTTAGCAAAAGGTGGTAACTATTATTATTTTAGGACAGTCCATCTTTATATACAGGACTTACACAAGACCAGTGTGACAACCTTAGTGTCACACTGCACAAATAAAGCTGATTAGAAATTGATAGGGTTGTACGACTAAAACTATATGATAAATAAAGAATGCTGAGCCAGTTTGCCCTTGTTTTTAGCCTTTTAAGTTTACTTTTGTAGGTAATCTTTAGATTTCATTTATATCTAAGTATCGGTCAGCGAGTGTAACAACGATTACTTCCAACCATACATACGGTAGTTGTCTCCATTTGCAGTGTGCATTGCATCAAAGCTGCCCGCATAATGGAGCTAAAATGCCAAAAATATATAGCTACCTTACTTTTTAAACACCAACTAACCTAAGCTAATTGCACCACAGACATCAGCTACTGGCTAGCTAATCAGCTAGCTAGCTAGCTAACATTAGCAATAACTGTCAGGTTTTCGTTCAGAGTGGCGTCTCAGTTAAATGAGATAGTCGTGTTTAGCACATTTAACATGCCAGAGTGCAACGAGTCAAACAATAAAGTGATACAACGATGGAATATCTAAAATATCACCTGTTTACACCAAGCCGCGGCCTTCAGCTCTTCATTCACCAGGCAGAGGACATTGGACTCAACCAACTGTGCAAACAGGGCAGTGATATTTGAAAAATAAAAACACTTATTACCGTAATGGCCCTTGTGATAGGTTATTATATCACTTTCAACATGAGAATTGATAACATTAAAGCACACTTGTTAACATATAGTTCAATAAAATGAGCATTTGGTGTGTTGTCAAAATATTAGTTTGTATTAACACCGCTATAGTTGGTACGCTCCTTTACCCTTTGACACGTGATGCAGCGGCTAACATGTCTGTTCAAGTGTGTATTCAACAACGCTAGCCAAAAATGTCTTAATGTTGTAATTATAGAAGATCTGCGTATTGTGTTTTCAATTCAAACGGGAGAACATTTACATTATTATTTAATGGTATGTTGCACGTTCCTTTGTCGATCCAACTCACTTAGCTTACATCCACTAGCTAAAATGTAGCTAGTGTGCTAAATAGACAGACTTTGCCGGGTAATTTGTTAACGCTAGCTGGGGCTAGCAACCAAACTGTGTTTACTTTTAATTGACTTACTGCTCGACTATCCAGATTCTAGATACACATTTCACAGGTCGAACTTATGCAACATTATACAGTAATATCGTACAATTTCAATGTGCAATCGAACCAAGCGTGTGTTTGTTTTCTTTGTAGATTGAATTGAATGAGCTTTGTGCTCAGTTGTATTCTATGTGATAAAGAGCCACGCCACCTAACGTTGGTGATATTGTTTAGTTTATTAGGATGTTTGCCTTGTGGTCAGCTTAACCTAATGCAAACCTGATTATACTTTCAGCGTGCGGACTGAAGAAAAATGACGTCCATTATCAAGCTGACAGCCGTGTCAGGGGTTCAGGAGGAGTCGGCCCTCTGTTACCTGCTGCAGGTGGATGAATTCCGCTTCCTCCTGGACTGTGGCTGGGATGAGAACTTCTCAATGGACATCATTGATGCTATGAAACGGTAATTATGGTATCAATAATCTGATTACATCAGTTTCCCACCTCTGTTCTGTGACTAAAAAGTGTGTGATGTATATTTGCCCCTCCAGATATGTTCATCAGGTCGATGCTGTGCTCCTCTCCCACCCTGACCCCATACACCTCGGGGCCCTGCCATATGCTGTGGGGAAACTGGGTCTAAACTGTACTATCTATGCTACAATTCCTGTCTACAAGATGGGTCAGATGTTCATGTATGATTTATATCAGGTAAGAAGGGGGGGGCGGGAAATGCCATGCATGTCACGTTACTTATGAATAGAGTTTGATTGCATGATTCTTAATCATTCGCTTCTTTCCACCCAGTCTCGAAACAACAGTGAAGACTTCACACTGTTCACCCTTGATGATGTGGACTGTGCTTTTGATAAAATCCAGCAGCTGAAATACTCTCAGATTGTCAATCTGAAAGGTGAGTTAGTTTCAGACCCCTAAAGGTCAGCAGTCACCCCCATTCAGTGTTTTATATCTCTTTATTTATTTTTTTACCCGACAGGGAAAGGGCACGGTCTTTCCATCACTCCTCTACCAGCTGGTCACATGATTGGAGGCACTATTTGGAAAATTGTGAAGGATGGGGAGGAGGAGATTGTTTATGCTGTGGACTTCAACCACAAGAGAGAGATGTGAGCACAGACAAACCATTCATATGGAGTGGAAGTGTAGTTTTTAGTTTGGCTGTTAGCTCATGCCCTTTTTCACTCCGTTTCTCTGTCCTAGCCACCTCAACGGCTGCACGCTGGAGAGCATTAGTCGGCCTTCCTTGCTTATTACAGACTCCTTCAATGCTACTTATGTACAGCCACGGCGCAAGCAAAGAGATGAGATGCTCCTCAGTAAGTAATCTTCATAACACTCTACAGTAGTAATATGTGTATTTTATAGCATTTTGAATGCATAATTATTTAAGATATATTGTAATAATATTATAACATGTCCCTGTGGTCTAACAAATGAACTGTGTAATCCTGATTTCTATTCCAACATCCAAATTGAGGTTTTGTTTAATACTGTGAAAAATAACATCTTTAAACTTTTAGCACTTCATGACATTTGTTTACATTTTCAGTTTTTTTTTTCAGCCCTTCCTCCCTTTCTGTAAAACTGCTAAATACAATAAAACCTGATACAATGGGTGAAAAATGCAGTTTATTTTCCTTTTAATATTCTTATGATTTCTTTACTCACAGCCAATGTCATGGAGACCCTCCGCGGTGACGGTAATGTCCTTATTGCCGTGGATACAGCTGGCCGTGTATTGGAGCTTGCTCAGCTCCTGGACCAGATTTGGAGGACAAAGGATGCTGGGCTGGGAGCTTACCCACTAGCTCTGCTTAACAATGTCAGCTATAATGTGGTGGAGTTCTCCAAGTCCCAGGTATCAGTCACGTATTTGCACACTCGTCTTGGTAACATTGGTGCCGAGACGCAGCAACAAATTATAATATCAGTGTGTGTATATAAAACATAATAATTGTTAATCTGCTGTCTGTCTGTAGGTGGAGTGGATGAGTGACAAGCTCATGAGGTGTTTTGAAGACAAGAGAAACAACCCCTTCCAGTTCCGTCACTTGACCCTGTGCCACAGTCTGGCAGACCTGGCCCGAGTGCCCAGCCCCAAGGTGGTGCTTTGCAGCCAGCCGGACCTTGAGTCGGGCTTTTCCCGAGAACTCTTCATCCAGTGGTGCCAAGACGCCAAAAACTCCGTCATCCTGACTTACCGCACCACGCCTGGAACCCTGGCCCGATACCTCATCGACAACCCCGGGGAGAAGATGCTGGACCTGGAGGTGAGGCCGGCAGTCGTGCTGCTGATTTACTATGACACAAGGTTTTGATTTATCTCTTCATACAGCGTTCGCCCCGCGGGAAGCTCCCGTCTCTCACAGAGACCCAGCTGAGGAGACAACAAAACATGTAATTCTATCGTTGGCGCCGTATCCATCTTTCACTCTTCTCATTGTGACAGGTGAGGAAAAGAGTGAAGCTTGAAGGCAAGGACCTCGAAGAATATCTTGAAAAGGACAAAATGAAGAAAGAAGCGGCTAAAAAGCTTGAACAAGCAAAAGAGTAAGTCGCCAGTAGAAACAGACACGACTGGGTCAGACGAGGGCAACAAGACATTTGACTCACATCATTTTAAAACAGTTACAGAAATGCAAATGGTGGTCTAGATTGCAAATCTAAAACAGGCCATTTAAATGGAAATCTGTAAATGGGAGATGAGTCACGGCACTTTAAGACATTTACTCTGCGGCTGAACAGAAATCTGTCTTACTCGCATGTGCGCCATTAATGTTTTATTTCGTGCACTTGCAGGGTGGACGTCGACTCCAGTGACGAGAGTGACATGGACGACGATCTGGATCAGCCAGCCGTAGTGAAAACCAAACACCACGACCTGATGATGAAGGCGGAGGGCAGCCGCAAAGGCAGCTTCTTCAAACAAGCCAAAAAGTCTTACCCAATGTTCCCCACGCATGAAGAGAGAATCAAATGGGACGAGTACGGGGAAATCATCAGGTAGTACCACATCCTACTGATACGCGTGAACATCAGCTCACAGGGAGAGATGCATACAGGACAAACTGCACTGTGTCTGCATTTGCCGCCATCATCAGTAAACCGTTGTTCCTTCACAGGCTAGAAGACTTTCTGGTTCCTGAACTGCAGGCCACAGAGGAGGAGAAAAGCAAACTGGAGTCCGGGTTGACCAACGGCGATGAGCCCATGGACCAGGATCTCTCTGTTGTTCCCACCAAATGCATCTCCAGTGTAGAAAATCTTGAAATCAGGTCAGTGATCCTTTTAAATCGGTCTGCCTCTGTGAGAAGAGCTCTGCAGGTTTATGTTCGCAATATTTCTTGTCTCCCTTTTATAAACTGCCACTGGAGCTGATCAGTGGCCAACGGCACAGTGCTGTGGCATGTTGGACGGCCTCCAGGTGTGAATGAGTGTTGCCTTAAAAAAAGCGGTTGCTCAGCAAACCTCTCCCTCGTGAATTACAAGTCTATCAAGAAATCTCATCCGCGCTGGTATTAAGCGACGTTTGCAACAATATACTACCGTGTCTTCTACAGAGCGAGGGTAACGTACATAGATTATGAAGGACGGTCCGACGGCGACTCCATCAAGAAGATTATTAATCAGATGAAGCCCAGGCAGCTGGTGATCGTCCGCGGGCCGCCGGAAGCCAGCCTCGACCTGGCCGAGTCCTGCAAGGCTTTCAGCAAGGACATCAAAGTCTACACGCCCAAACTGCAGGAGACTATAGACGCCACCAGTGAGACGCACATCTACCAGGTCAGCCTCAGTGAAGGCCTGCTTTCTTTATTTTTCATTAGAGTGAATTTGCGTGTTGTAGGTTTTAATGTTATTCCTTAAACGTGTTTTGCAGATTCTTAAATCTAAAATATTCACCTGTGAAATGGTAAAACCGGATGAATCTGTCTTTGTCAGGTCATTTTATTCCACATTTTACAACCCCTTTGGCAATTGAACCAAGATGTTAACGTCTTTGTGTTGGATTTCTTTAGCAGTGAAGCATAAAAGCAAACTTCCATGACAGGCCGGTGTCTTCATCTTGTCTCATCCTCTCGTGGTAAAGGTGCGGTTGAAAGACTCCTTGGTGAGCTCCCTGCAGTTTTGCAAGGCCAAAGACACAGAGCTGGCCTGGATCGACGGCGTGCTGGACATGCGCGTGGTGAAGGTGGACACGGGCGTGATGCTGGAGGAGGGCGTGAGGGAGGAGGCCGAGGACGGCGAGCTGGCCATGGACGTCGCCCCCGATCTCGGCATCGACCACAGCGCCACGGCGGTGGCCGCACAGCGCGCCATTAAGAGCCTGTTCGGGGAGGACGAGAAGGAGCAGTCGGACGAGAGCGATGTCATTCCCACGCTGGAGCCGCTGCCTCCGCACGAGGTCAGGAGGGGGAAACACTGTCTGGCAAAGTTGTTGCAATGATCGTTATTTCTGAACGTTTTCAGTTTGAGGGTTGTGATAAATGTGACAATGAAACGTCAACATTTGTTGCTAGTAAGCGTAAAGCTTCTCTCCACCCTGCTTGGAATAATAATTTAGTGTCTGATACGCTTTTCCACCGAAAAATGTAATGACTCTGCAACATATCCTCATTCTGCACAGTGAAGGTCAAACATTCAAATGAAGCAACAATCAACAAAACAGAGTGCAGAGGGACTTTTAAATTCTCACTTTCAAACAAGTTTTCCGTGTTATTTAGCTGTCAATCGCAGAGATTATCCCTGAACAGGAGAGAAGAGATTGAAATGCGACTCGGATACTGTGTCCTCAAGGGCGTAAGAGCCATTCAGACGGACCTCGGTCTCACCGGCGCTCTCTTCCGTTTCTCCCCTGCAGATTCCAGGGCATCAGTCGGTGTTCATCAACGAGCCTCGCCTGTCTGACTTCAAGCAGGTCCTGCTGAGAGAGGGCATCCAGGCCGAGTTTGTGGGTGGAGTGCTCGTCTGCAACAACATGGTGGCCGTCCGCAGGGTGAGTGTCCTTCCCACCGGCTCAGGGAGCGCGCTATCCATCAGCTCCCCCCCGCAACGCTAGCCGCCGTTAGTCCTCGATGAGAAAGTGGCCAGCACTGAAGACATATGGCACGGGGCTGGTTTATCGCCAAAACCACGCACTCACAATGTTGAGCTTTTGGTTTTATTCCATATTTCGGTCTCTGTGCAGCTGCATAGATATATAGCTAGTGTTTTATGAAATGAAAAGAGTGTAGAATTAAAGGACCTGTACGAGACGAGATGTCTCCAACAAATGTAACTTTAAAGGCCTTCACATCTCCAGTCTGCAGCCTTCAGAAACTCCCATTGTACCGTTCAAAGCCTTAGAAGCAGCGGAGAATCATTTATCGCTGCAACAAATGGGCACAGAATGAATACATTTGCAACGACGTGAGTATTTATTGCCTTAGATTCTACTGACTGAGTCACCAGAAGTAGCAGCGCGCGGCTGAAAATTGGCCCTGTAAGACGTACAAATGTTGTTGTAAAGCTGAACGACACATTGGGCTTCTCCCTTTTGTTTGATGATGGATTGTGAAGCCCGAGCAGTCAGCGCTGTTCAGTTAAGTGGGCAAGTTGCTTCAGATGCCGCAAGAAATACAGCAGCTTAGTCTGGAGTGAAACACGGGCGGAGGCAGTGGGTTGTACACACTGTATGTCAGTGGCTCTTTGTGTGTGCCAGTGGCAGTGAACCAAAATCAAATTGTTAGCGTTGCAGTTAAGTGGTGTTGTTTACAATACACTGCAACAAAGTCAGGTAATATAAACATAATACGTAACAAAAGACTCATTTGGGTCTTGGAGATGAAATGTAATTGGTCAGAATTTCACGAAACGTTTCAAGAGTTAATATTTCATTCGTTTTTAGCTGAAAAAGCAAGTGTGGTTTCGAGGTTGAGGGTTTATTTACTCACAGCGCGGAACACTAAATGGGACATGAAACGCAGTAAGAAACAAATACCGTCTGCTCGAATGGGATCAAGTAGGATATGAAAACATCTCGCCTCAGTAGAAACCCAACAACAACAAAAAAGAATCACAGGCGGAACTTAAGAACGAAAGTTAAAGGAAAAGTAGGAATGAGCCGGGATACCAACAACAAAATGCATAATTGACAAGAACTTAAAATAGATGCAACCCAGAAAAGGAAATCAAAGAGAACAGACCGTTCTATAGACCAAAGGAGTGTGTGCTTGTGTGTCCTATTTAAATGGGAAAACTTGAAGTGGCTTGCTTCGTTAGACATGAAAGCCCCAAGTCTGATAAACGTCTGTGGGAACCGATTGCAAGCATATTTATTTTAGAGGAACGGCAGTGTGCCACACAGGACGTGTCCGTTTCTGTTTTTAAGGCATGTTGTGTGCCTTAAAGTGTTAAGGCACTAAACAGTGTTCACCCACGTGACCTGTGCATCTTTGTGCTCTTTGCCCAGACGGAGGCCGGACGCATTGGCCTAGAAGGTTGCCTGTGTGATGACTACTATAAGATCCGGGAGCTGCTGTATCAGCAGTACGCCGTCGTATAGCAGCAGCAGCGGGAGGAGGAGGACATGCTGCAGAAGAACATACCACAGCGATACAGAGACAATCCTTTTATGAGGACTTTACCCGGAGGAATAGAGCGTGCCACACTCTGCCTCATGGGCGGCTCCAGCTGTTCCACTGCAAACCTTTTTGTACATTTTCCCTTTTATAGTTTTTTTTTCTCCCAGATAATGTTTTTTTATTTTTTTTTTTATTGTTAGTTTACCTTCACAAAGTGAAAGCCAGATGCCCCCCCTCCTCCACCCCACCCCCACCAGACTGACCTCGATATTCCTTCAAACGCCTCCCACCGTACAGTAACATCCTAATGCACTGGATGGACTAAATGATGTTTTCCTCTCTGATTCTGTCATTAAAAGCCACCTTTTCCAAATATGCATCACTGGTAAAGGTTTGTCCTGCACGTCCACTGTCGCGGCTGGGTATTGAACCTCGGTACATATTGAGTAATGACCAAAAAGTGAGTATTCAGTATCAAAGGTTGGCATGTGATTCTGTCACTAGTGGATATATTTCACATTCAGAGTTCAGACACTCAAATGAAATTGTACCTACAGTAAAGCTTTGTTTTATTCGTATATTCTTTGGTGGAATGGAATATTTGCGCAAAGTTCTTGTATGGCTCCTTGTGCTAAAGGGGCAGTCCAGCAATTTATTATTGCACTTTCATAAAGTTGGGGGGGTCTTTCGAGAGACGAGATCGACCCTACACTTTCCAAAATGCAGTTTGACCTTGCCTGTCTAAATGCCCACACCCCCAGCTTGTAACGCAGGATACATTGTGTAATAAATTTGAAGTCTCAAGGACGAACCGAGATCACCCTCATCATGACATCATCTCACCATTATAAATCTCCAGAGCCACTAGAGATAAGTGGCTAAGTGGTGCTCTTCATGTGTAAACATTTTTATTAAACGCTGATTGTGTTTAGCCTCTTGTTAAATGGAAATCAAGTTAATATTCCTAGAACTATGGTACTGAAAAGTCTTCAAATCCTACCCAGCCATGTCTATATTAGATGTGTTTGCATGTGCTGTTTATCACCACACATGATTTACTGCCTACTAGGTAAATTAGTTACTGTGTTAACACCTGATGGAGGCATTTCTCAGCTGTATCTAACCGGGCCCCTGAATGCCCATATCAAATCCGCCCATGCAGCAGGACCGTCTGTAATACAGTCGTGAGATGACATTGTCCCTGAGGTGATAACTGGGATTGAATATGTAGTGAGCTAGGATTACCGTCCTTCACTTTATATTTCAGACAACTGTCTCCTGCAGCCCCCCCCAAAAAAACTGTTTACCTCCCTGGCTGTTTGTGACGGGATAAAAAAATAAATAATGAAACGCTTCAGCAGTTTGTTTTCTTATCTTTTTCTGGCACACATCGATACGCAGCCTCGCCGCCGCTGGGGTCTGGCCGGTGTATCAGAAAGTTGGGTGATAAGTGGGAATGTTGCCGGGGCCGAGGATGGAAGGGAGGAGGGTGTCACTGCCGGAGAGATGTGTCCGCTGCAGCCGTGGTGGCACGTTGACTCGGTTGATTACGTTTGCAGCGTTGTGTGAATCCCTGGGGTAGCTCCTTAACACAGGCAGCTGTGGAAGGCCTCTTTTATGGATACACCAAAACAACCCCCCCCCCCCCCCCCACACACACACACACCTCCCTGCATCCCCACAACTCCTCTTCATCATCCGCAACTCTCCAACATCACGTGCATCATAGTGGTAGAGATGCCTCCTACACTGCCTGTTAAGAAAACACAGGGATGTTCACACACACACAAGTAGGACAGTGAAAGCAGTGTTTAGAGTGTGTGTGTGAGGGGGTGATCATGCACATGGTTGGAGGAGTTAGACTTGAGCACGGATGGCTGGCTGACGTGCAGGCCTGTTTTTGTACAGTTGCATAACATACAGTTTTGCACTTTAGAAACATTAAAATTTAAATGCTCTTTTTTAATCCGTGGCTCACACACACATAAAAAAAACTTTCATGTTCAGAAACGGACAAATGATGCCTTTATTTATTTATTTATAATTCCCCCCCCCCCAACCTCAGTAACCTGTGACAGACAGAAGCTGAGCGAGAGCTCGAGCGAGAGTGGACATGAGGAGGAGGAGAGAGAGAGGAGCTCTTCTGTGCCACAGAGCATGCCAGCCATGCCCAGTCACTGCTTTTCATTTTGATAATTGACCGGGAACGCCAGAAATGTCCATCAGCTAATCCTCTTAGCTTTCATAATGCTGACTCTGTCACAGAAGCCCCTGTTTTAATGTAACGAGCAGCTAAGCCCAGAGCACAGGGCAGAGTCGTCCTGGGGCACTGAGGCCGCTCTGCCCCCTGGAGGCCAGCGAGAGATCTGCTCTCAACTCAACAAGTGCCCTGCCAATCTGTCATACCACGTCAAATCAAAAATAAATCCATAACCTGGCTCCGGGGTGGCCCCCCCTCTGCCGTTCACACTGTACTCATCGGCATGAAGCTGTACTCAAAAAGGAGCATCTTGGTCGTGTGTGTCCATTCATCTGTGTGGATTGGAGGATGAATGAGTTTAATCCCTTTTGAATTCCCAGCCTACTCACTAAGCAGACCACTTAATGCCAATGACATCAATGTAATAATGTGAAAAGGGGACGGATTTCTATGAAACCTCACAATATTCAAACATAGCATAAGGCACAAAAATCCCATGATATCCAGCTCTAAAAATGGAACTTGGTCTTGTCACTCTGCCCAAATGGACATCACGTTGAAATTTCTGGGGCTTCATTACTGTTGTTACAAGCTTAAGCGCAGGTTGTTAATGAATACAAAGCGGTTCTTTGACATAATGCCAGTTGCCAGATATTTAAAAATGTGTCATGCTTGCACACTTTTGTCAAACGTTATCACTGGTTATGCTTTCTATTTTGAAGAACGCTTAAAGAATTAGTTTAATTTAGTTAACACTGATACAAATGCGCTAATTAAAAGGGAGCTTAACACAGTTTATTTGGGGTTTCAACTATTAAAGAACCACACAAATAACACAGTAAAAGTCGCTAATAAAGGCTATTTATTGGTGTGACTACAAAGCTAACAGCGGAAGTAACCGTATTAGAATAATGTGTGAACACCCTGAAGTCGTAATAATGGTAGGTGTATGTGTTCTTCCCATTCTGCCAACGTTGCGGGAATGTAGTATTACCTAATTAGCCATGAGTTGATTAGCTCTGCTTAGCATAAAGACTGCAAGCAGGGGGAAACAGCTAGCCTAGCTATGTCCAAAGTTAGAAAGTAGGCATACCAACATGCTCTGTCTCGTTTGTTTAATCCATACACAAACAACATGTACAGCATGTTTTTTTTTTACTTTGGACAAAGCCAGGCTAGCTGTTTAGCTAAGCCCCTGCCTCTAGCTCTACAGCTCTACACATTTGAGAGTGGTGTCTTTTCATCTAAATCTTGACCACAAAATGTCATTGTCAACGATTTCTCTAAAAGTCTCTTTGTGTGAAGTTGCCTTTTAAACAATATTTAGAACCTAAAAGTAGTTTTTGAATACTCTAGGAAGTAAGTTCCTCTCTGCGCATCTTAATTCCTCTCCAGCCCTTTCTCGTCCATCTCCTTCCTAATTCCTGCCTCTGTGGGTAATCTGTGCCGGCGTCTTCCTGTGGTAATAGTCCTTCAGTAAAGCAACCACTTCTGCCCACCCACTCTTTAAGAGATACATTAAAAGGCAGTGTTGAGCAGGAATCCTGAATCACACCAATAAGGAAGTGATCCTTTTAATGCAACCCGCTCTTCACACATTTGTGGCGAGCACAAATCCACGAAGGCTCTTACTGCCAGATTATCCACAGTCCACAATGCTGCAGCTGCCATTTTTCCTTTTTGATGAAACAATGCGTTTTGTTGGGTGCATTCGCCGGCTGGGACTGATCCTGGCTGGCTCTCTGGCAGAGACGTGTGGGTGACTTAGTGATCATGTGTATGTGACTGGATATTTAGGACAGATCACATGAGATTGTTTTGCTTGGCTTGTGTACCAACAGCACATTCTTCTCTCCTCCCAGAGCAAAACAAACCTGACCTGAGTTGGTTGTCCGTAACCTGAGGCGATGCGGGCAATAGGATCGGGAAACGCGTTCTTGGATGAGGGCAGCATCCGCCTCTTAGCAAACTGCATTCAGGCGGACATGTGGTTCCAGCCAGTCAGCAGAATGCAACCTGGCTGGCCTGCCCTTTTCGCTCGGCACATCAGAGGTAACCGGCCTTATCTGATGTGACGTGGCTGACACTGCCTTGAGAGTTGTGAGGAGACCCTGCCGATGATTAATTCAAGCTCAGATAACCCGATGAAGATCAGCCCTCTGTGTTTACCCCTGCAGACGTCTCTCCTAAACTCAGGACGCCTCTGTGGCATGACACAGGGCCGTGTAATAAGGTTGAATCATCTGCCGTGAACGATGTTGATGTGAAAACAAGTAGAGGCCAGGCCGAGGAGTGTGAATCCAGAGAGGTGACTCAGCAGCACTACAACTGTTTATGTTCGTGCAGTTCAGTTCAGATGCCAGCCCTGTGCGTCCAGATTATTCTGCCTGCTTCAACTTGCAGCACGGCATACGTGAGGTTTTGCTGCATCAGACGTATGTGGATAGTGTCCAATCACAGGAAAGATTTCAAAAAAATGTTTCCTTCTTATCTGTCTTATTTATTTATTTATTTCTACCCTCAGGTCACTTAATGATACCGGATCCAGCTTTGTTCAGTGATAAAGGCCTTGCCACACATGCTACAGTGTTTATGCTAATAACACAGCTCTAAGAGGAACACGTTCGATGCTGTTTCACTTTAATGGTGACCTGAATAACTTGCAATTAGCTTATGAAGAATTGTGAGTCAGCTTGACTTAAGACTTGTTTCTTAAGATGCGACGTGGGCTTGCCTTGATTGACTTGAGTCTTAAAGAGGCACCTCATCACATATTAGGTATTGCACTTTCATTAAGTTGGGTGACTAAAAAACATAAATACAACCAAGCTCATGTCAAATGAACTGATCTCTATGTGAAGACTTGGTGGAGTGCTCTCACTAAAACATTTTGGATAACTTTTCCCACCCAACAGCACGTTCCACTCCTCGTGCCTGCTTCTGAATAATAGCTCTGTGACATTAACAACTCCTACTCGTCCTCCTACTACGCAGTGCCCATAACTTTTGTGTCCAGTATGGAGGTGTGCAGGGTGATGAAATCACATCACACAGCAGGGAAATCTACTGGCTCATTGACTTTATTGCACACCCCTCCACCCCAGCTCCAAGTGAATGAACTCACCCGCACTTGCCATCCGTTTCAGAGTACTGCTGCCTGCATTAATACAGGCCTGTCTCTGCAATTGTGATGCTATCTTCCCAGAATGAATGGGCTGCATGTTTGCGCTGGCATAACCTCTGTGGTCAGCCTGAATGGGACTCTCCACTGTTCTTTGAAAGGGGAAAAGGTTGCTCTTTGCCTGCCTACGCTTCCTTTTCTTCTCAGCAGACAAGATTAATGGCCTTATTTATGCACTGCTCATTACAAAAGGCTAAGTCTCTCTCAGATATAGCCAATCTTTTTTTTTCTCTAGACACTGTCTGTTGATAACAGCGAAACCTTTATCCAATTTCACACAATATCACATGTCCTTATGCTCATGCTCAAATTAAAAAAAGCATTCAAAAACAATAATATTTATATCTTGAGCCCAGCGGATGAAGGGGATGTTTGATAGGTGAAGTGCAGTAAGAAAAGTGAAAAATAAGGTTTAATAAGATTTTCTGACACAATCTCAGCAAAAAACAAACAAGATAAGGGTAGCACCTATTGCATGGCTGCTGTATTGGGTTGCATAATATAAAGCACGAGTGTCCATCCTGTGCAGCTACTGAATCAATACACCAAACATTTCAGTGAAGGCAGTCACAGCCACCTACCACACACACTCCGGTGTGGTGAGCAGTAGGTGTGTTATGAGACGTAAAGAAATAAATCAGGAGTCTGCAGGAACAAAACACACATAAGTGATCAGTTTGCTGGAGCATATAAACCTGTAGGCCGTTTCATGTTACAGTACAAAAAGCATTGTATGAATCACAACGTTTGGTACTGATGCTGTCTGTCTGGGGTTGAATGAGTTGCCTTATGTTGTCGACAGCTGTACGGGTGAGTTTTCATGTCCTGGAAGATGAAGAGTGCAGTGGAGGAGATGGCTGCTGCCTCCAGAATACACAGATTAGACTCTGTTGCTCCTCTCTGCCCTGTTTACTCTTCACACCTGAGCAGGCATACAAATAAACCTGCAGTGCCACAGAATGCTCAACACTTATGATTAATATTTTATTTTTTCCTGCAGCTGACTGAGGAGCTTATGCAAGGAGTAAAATCAGCAGGTCTCCAGAGGCATTTCCTGTGTGTGAGTGTGCATGTATATCGAGCTTCTACTGTACTATTAGTACCAACCGTTAGTTAAAGCGGGCTCAGCAATAGTTGGCAGGTCGAGAGGAGGAAAAAAAGGGCTGGGGATACTTGCTTCAGACAATTGCTAAAGTGTTGGTTGCAGTGCCAGCAGAGCATTCACAGACGCTTCCTTCTTTGGCTCAGTGTCACCTTGTCATCTCTATCCACCACAAACACACCTCAGCAGAATCAGCCCCACTTATACGTGGACATCCCAGCACTGTTCAAACACTCCAAGAGGACATACTGTATTCCAACTGCCCTTTTCTCCCTTTGTATCACATAAACACAGTGGATTTAAAGGCACACTCAGAGTTCTAGCAGAGTTTTCACAGTTCCTGATGGCTTTAACTTAGAGATTTAATACATTTTCTGATCAGACCGGACAATCTCCTCACAAGGTCAATTTAGTATACTTAGTCCTTCAAACTGAACAGAGAAATATTTTTTGCATTGGAACATATCTCCACAGCTGCAAAAACATTAGGTAAACACAACCATGGTTCTTGCAGACTGCCCCTAGAGACTGCAGTTTTATTCCTGTATCAGTGAGTAAACCACCGCGATGAATCATCGCAGCAATAATGAAGATGGAAGCTGAAATGAGCAGCGCTGAGTCAAACGAATTGTTGTGCGACACTTAACGCAGTTCATTGTTAACACTGCTGACATCAAATCATTAGTGATCTGCAGTGCAAGGACGTGACACATGCTTGGCATTTATATCAAACAACACATTTGCATTACACTGACTGCTCCTTTTGACATCTGCCCACATTAAAACACTCCTACAAAGCCAATCTCTCACCGTCTCCCTGCAGCTAAAACCACGGTTCACACACACTATTATCCCTGCTGCAGATCAGCGGCCATTCACTGGGTCCTGCAGACGGCAAAGGAGGCCATGTGTGTATGTTTGACCAAGCTAGGGAGTGTAAAGCAGTGGCTAAATCTCTGTAAGCAGGCCCTGGCATTGCTCCCCAATTGCCTGCCTGCTGTGGGGACA
The DNA here is from genome assembly GCA_036023655.1 of Nannoperca australis. Taxonomy (NCBI): domain Eukaryota; kingdom Metazoa; phylum Chordata; class Actinopteri; order Centrarchiformes; family Percichthyidae; genus Nannoperca; species Nannoperca australis. The sequence continues at coordinate 34,782 of JAVQJD010005734.1, forward strand.
GGGGCCTGGAGGGGACTAATCCCTTGGCATGGGCATGGGTCACACATGTTGATGTGTGTGTGTGTGTGTGTGTGAGTGTATGTGTTCATGCAGAAGACCCAAGCTGCAGGATAAAAACAAGACCTGGCGACAGATTCAGAAAGCCCTGACTAATAATCTGCAATGCCTTTCAAGCTTAACTAGCAGCCTTCACACAAAGTCTCGATCGCTTCTTAGAGATGACGAGTAATGTTTTTGTAATGTAATGTAATATTCTGCCTCGTACTGTACCAACGGGGACAGTCCTGTTCTTACATAACCTTGGTCTGCATGAGATTGTGAGGCCTTTGACCCTTACATGCTGCTCGGTTTTTGCTTAAGTGGGCAGGAGTGGAGGCTGTAAAAGTTGACGTGCTGTTTCAGCCTCGTCAACCTGGACGTGTAGATGGCTACGGGGGCATGGCAGCTTTCCTGTCTGTTATCTTGGCAGTTAAGTTGACCCGGCCGCAGCAGGCCTGGAGGCAGCACGAGCAGCCTCGAAAGTCCCCCCGTGTGCTGTTTAAGACCAGATTGCACTCAGGTGTTAAAGTAATAGTTTGACATTTTATTTGCTTATTCGCTGTCTTGTGGAGAATTACGTGAAAAGATGGATACCACACGTCTCATTCGTTAAATATGAAGCAATACAGTCAGGAGTTGGTTAGCTTAGCTTAGCACAAAAACGGGGAAATGGGGAAACAGCTAGCCTGGCTGTGTCCAAACGTAATAAAATCTGCATTCTGGCACCTCTGAAGCTCACTAATTAACACATTATATCACGTTTGTTGTGGACAAGATGTGACTGCACCCAGCCAAGAAATAGTGCAGCACATCACCCCGCATAATACCACATATTGTAAATCTAAGCTTTAGAAGTGTTGGTTCCAGTCTTTATGCAAAGCTACGGCTTTATATTTAAGGTGACAGGCAGAAGAGTGGTATTAATCATCTCATCTAACTCTTTGTAACTTTTCGAAAGGAAGCAAACAAGCACATTTCCCAAAACGTGGAACCGTTTTCTTAAAGTTTTTGTAAGTGCAAACATCATCTACTTTTAATTGAATGGGCCAGCCTATTAAAAGTTCAATAATGGGAAGTGACTCAATTATTCGAGGAGCAGTCTATAAATACAGCAGGGTAATAACAGAGGAGATCTGCATTAGAGAAAGCAGCAGGGCGGCAGGGCTTTTCTCACCAACACCGCTGTGCTATGGGTTGGGGAAAGAAACAGCACTAGAAGAATGGATTAAAGAGAGATAGCATCATCATCCAGTCTGATGTTGCTATCATAATAACTGGTTACTCCTATCAAAGTATAACATCTATTCACACGTTGATCTTTCCACACCTTTGGAGTCCAAAGGACACCAGAAAAAAAGCCCAATTATTTCCTATAACACAGGTGACGGGCTCAGAGTGACAACAGTTATACACCGTATAACAGGCCACGGAGTCCCCGGGACTCCTCAGTTGACCCGCGTGGGTGACACCTTCGGCAGGGCTGCAAACTACCAAACACTAATTAGGGGTGTTGTGGAGGCAAAGTCCAGTTTGACTCAGTATTTTGAGCTGACATTTGTGGAGCATTCGTATGCATGACACATAAAAGTAAAGTGAAGCTCTTTCATACTGATAAACGTGTGTACACACAGCACAACAGATGCTTTTTTTGTTACAATGGTAATTGTTTGGCTCAGAATTATCACTGACTGCCAGAGTTTACTACTGCCACACTGACATAAAGGCCCTCTTTACATTATTCATTACTATACACGTCCAACATCTCTGTTTGTGTGAAGCAATTTTCTGAAGGGTATAAAAGATTATAATCTTGGGGGGGGGGGGATAAACAACATAATTTCTTTAGGCAATAAGACATTTTTAGGGGGTGGGGCGTGTCAGGCACTGATGCACCTGAGCCAGAAGATCTATAACCTCAATTATTCAGCATGATCTGGAAACGAGGATAGCAGGTGAGTAGTTATTAAAAGGCCCCGTGCTCGGGACCCAGAAAGATATTGGATTTGGTTTCATAACACGGCAGCGGCAGCGAGGTGTGTTTGGGCTTGTTTTGAGTGGCACGATAAGGGCTCGCCTCGCCGCACGAACCCAAACCCGCACGTTTGATCTCACGGCGACGCACGAACGACGTGAAAAGATTTTCCACACTCTCTAACGCTCCAGACCCCGGGTGATCGACGGTCCAGAGATCAGAAGATCTTACTGGCTGTTTCGCGCACGCAGTCCTCTGGAAAGTTAAAGGGGCCCGGTCTCGCTGGCTGCGAAGGGCGCGCGGTAGGAGGACAGCTGATCGTCCTCTCTCGCCACAGCGCGGCTTTCCTGCGCTGAGGACGGGTTCACGTGCAGGGGGGGAGGCGCCCGAGCGACGAGACCGCTGCCCAGATCTAACAATTAACCTTGATGAACGCGGATTGGTTTCACTTAACGGGCGCAGGTGCGTGGAGTTCGCGATACGGCGCAGCTGAGCAATCCCACGTTTACGACCGGGACACTGACGCATGTTGCGCCGAACACAGAAACTACGGATAGAGGATATTGCTGCTGATCTATCTTTTCTTCCAGCCCACGGGACGGGATGCACGTTGCGATGGGAGCCCGTCCGATTCTCGTCGTCCTGCAGTGTCCGAATTCAGGAGCATTGCTGAAGTGATCTGGAGAACTACATCGGAATTTGACCGCCTTGTCATTGCCGGGTCTACTAGCAGCTGAAAGGCGTCTTCTTATATTGGCGGAGACATAAGAGGGAGGGGGAGAGACTGTGCGCTTCGCTACTCTCCATCTGCGCCCTGGACGGCTTGAAATGAGGACCACATCCCGGCTGTGTTCCGTGTGAAGAAGCGAGCAGTTTCTTCGGCTCTCAAGGACGCAAAAAAAAAGAAAAAAAGTGGCCGCCGGCCGAGCTGCGAAGCATGGAGCGGGACGACACCGACACCGTGAGCGCGTCTAAAAAGACTATAATTGCGAAGATTTTTAAAGTTCGCAAGAGGAGGGAGATGCTTTTCGTTCAGGTGTGCTTTATCTGCAGCGTCCTCTTCGTGGCGTGGAGCATGTCGGCGCTGTTGACCAAGACAGGTGAGTGAGTGGTGGTGGTGTGGGTGGAGAGAGAGAGAGAGACTGCTGGAGATGCACCGGGGCACGGGGGAGCCGAGGACGGAGCACAGCGGCTCCGAGATCTGCAGTGAAACCGTGCATTCACAGAGCCACCTCCTCATCGATCACAGAAACGAGCCGATACGCTTCAATGTCAAGGGCATCGGAGCGGAGCACTGCGTGTTCGCTCGCGTGTTCAAACGGCAGGTCCGTCCAAAATGCGTATGCGGTGCCTCCCGATTTGTGGCGTTTTCAAACCGTCACGATTCAAAGTGTGTAGTTTGCATTGAAACGCAGTAAATACGTCTAGGCTGTGTTCGGCGTTTCTGGCCCGCCGTGCTCGGAAGAAGAAGTCGGCAGCACACGTTATCTCCGTGTCGGAGCGCACACGCGTCTGTTTGTCCGTGTATGCCGCAGTATGCGCGCCGTGGCAGCGGCACGTTTTTAAAAATTTATTTCAGAGGCAAGTTCATAATCACGACACACGCACGCTTCACTCTCCACATGCACACATCGATCAAGTAACCGACCCCAGATCGAACACAATTTGCTTCTGGTTTCTTTGCGCTTTGGGTTTCTGTCCCGGATTCTGCCTGTATATCTTTTATTTATATTTTTTAAATGTAATTATTTTTGGCGCCAGGCGCATTGTCGGGCACACTACGCTGGAGCTCAGGGTCGTGGTTAACGCTGGCATCGCATCACACTCACACACTCACTCACTCACTCACTCACTCACTCACTCACTCACTCACTCACACTCTCTCTCACACACACACACCATTGCACCCACTGGATAAACTCAATCACAATTGAGCATCACCACGCTGCCAGGTTCCGCATGGCCATCGAGGGATGCTGATTTTTACGCAGAGGCCACAGACGATCACTTAAGGGGGGGGGGTATAAACACGGGCATGTTTAAATTTTTTTGTTGTTGCTGGAATGTTGCAAATATTCATAGCTTGATGCCCGAGGTGTGGGCTGAGCAAACGACTCAGATGGCTGATCATGCATGTGATGCCCACATGCAGGCGCGCGCGCACACACACTCCAAACAACATGCCCTCCCATGCACAAATGTCAAAACTCTTACCTCGGGCCCATGCAAACGCTGACACGCAAAGCATCCCACACAGCCTCACACTCGGTTATGTAATCTAACGACCAACCTTGAAATTCTTGCTGGTGAAGAATGATACCTGATACACCACTGGTATCAGAGGTTAACTAAACAAACGCACCCGCCTGACAGTTTACATGAAGGGGACACTGCCAACATGAATTTTCCAAACATTTTCAAGCACAAGGGAGACTCACTGCTGCATCTAACTCAGTTTTTTTGGGGGGGTTTTGCATGGGGGCATGATGGTTTGTTTCCTCACCCCACCCCTCAAAGTGATTCCAACCCTAAGTCCATCTGCAACCACTTAGGCCCCAGGGCTGAAAGCGGTTGTAAATTCCCCACAACTACTGCCTGACTGTAGATCTGTAGCTGATGTATCGGGAGTTTTATTAATTACATTAAAAACAACAAGAGGCTTAAAAGATTATTCTGGAATGATATCATACAGGCGAGTACAAATCTCTTATCTCCAAAGGCAGGAACTGGGAGCCAAAGTAAGCCCCCCTCGGTCATTAATGGCTTGCCTTTTTTTCTTTTTTTTTTCTTTAATGAAGTCCGCCTGACCCGCACAGTGATTGTCATGTAGGGGTATTTGACACAAGGCGTTCTTTGTGAGTTTCCTGCCTGTTTTTGACCAGCAGCAGTGATGGTGGGATTTCAAGGTGACATGCATGACAAGTGTTGGATGAGAGGGAGAGGGAGAAATCCCCTCCTCTGAACCCACGAGACTCAAAGCTGGCCATAATCAGATTTGTCTAATTGAATAGCTGTGGCCTTCTCATCTTTCAGCAATCACAACAGGAACAAGCATTTGTCGTTTCACAGTGAAACCTGTGCCCCAATGTTTGATTGATAGTAGTGTGGGCGAGTGTTGACGTGCTGAATGGTCCAGATGGATGGGATTTGATGTACTACTCCTGGGTTACATCTCCATAAAGAGGGGTGGGGCGCGACACGCTGTCGTGTGTGTGTGTGTGTGTGTGTGACACCACATGGGGGGGGGGGGGGACTAGAACAGGTGGTTTTTGGGCTCAGCTCTGACAGGTAGCTGCAGCAGACTGACTGTGACAACCAGGGGAGGGGACTGTGCCGGGGGTGTATCTGGCAACAGGAAGGTGAATACTTGCATAAGGAGAGCGTGTTCAACAGACACCGAGACTGATGGATGGTTGTCCTTGGTCCATCTCCCTGCTGAGCTGATTGAACAGACCTGGAGGATGACATTACCACTGTGCTATTGTTGCTTGCACACCCATGTCTTCCTCTGCTGCGCAGTGTAGTCTGAGAGGCGTAGTCACAAAGCCCCCCACCCCCCCATTTGAGCTAGATTTAATGTCTCATTAATGAAACATTTTGGTTTTTGCGCTGCAGTTATTAGAATTTCAGCTTGGTCTTGTGTATTCCAAGCAGTGCAACACGCATCTATAAAGTAACACCAGCACTGATTCATTTTAAATCTTGTAAAATAGGACAACTTATGCCTATTTTCATTATCGATTTTTAATCTACCAATAGTTTTTCTTTTTTTTCTTTATTGTTTGGTCAATAAAACATCAGTAAAATGAATATTATGATGTCCCAACCAATGATCGAAGACTAAGAGAACCAGCAAATATCCGCATTTAAGAGTCTAGAACAAAACCATGTGCTATACTTTTTAGACCAGCCACTAAAGATGCACTGACTCCTTGACACCAGCAAGCACGGAAATTTGAATCAAACTGTAAAATGTTAAAATGGATAATGTGTGTATCAGACCCCAAAGGGATTCCTGAGCATGATCGTCAGCCAAACTCAAATTAGTTTAATTTAATACACTGAAAATAGTAATAGTATTTTAGATTTCCTGCTGACTGACAAACAAGGGTTAATCATGAGTAATCAAAACCTCCAAGTTCTTCACGACGCCAAAACACTGGTCACTGAATACGAGGAGGAAGACGATTAATCAAAGCGAGTCGTGCCAACAACAGACTGCAGCCCTTATTTTACCCCCAGCCTGCCTAGAAGTACTGACAGAATCATGTTTTATAGTTTTTTTTTTTTTTTTTTCCTTTTTCAAATGCTTGGCAGAGAGTGCAGTCCACTAAATGACCCATATGCACGCGTTGTCGCCCTGCCTTGTTTAGTCTTTCAGGAAACGTCAGATTCTTTGTTTTAAAATTGGAAGATTTTCTAAGATTGTGGTCAAGTGATTCAACACATAACTGCCCGGAGAAATTGCATTTAGACAGACTGTCACATGCAATTTTACCCCCAAAATTAAAGTAATCCACCATGTCCACACCAGTTTGCGGTTAAAATGTGAAAGACCGGCCCATGCTCCTCGCACACAACTCTCTTTACTGTTCTGTGTGACACAAGTGATCGTATTTTGGCACAGTGCCCACATGTTTTGTTGTATTTGCAAACTGGCAGCCATGTTCTTCCCCTGGCATTAGATGGTGTAGTGTCTTTAATGTGACGTGAGCGCTGCTGGAATAAAATGAACCAGAAAACCAGACCAGAGGCGGTACAGGAGTGAAACGGAGCCAGTTTGTGAGGAGGAACAGGTTGGAGCGATGACTGACTGGGGGGGGGGGGTTGGTCTTTTTGGATTGGCGCGCTGTGGGAAGCAGCTGCAGTCGCCTTGTGTACAATCTGTTTGTCCGGCGCCTGCTGCTCGTCAGGCTGTCTAACTATCCTGGATTAAAAGACGTTTAATGAAGTCGTTTCTGTGTCGATACATTAAAAATACTATATATCCAGGTAAATAACTTAGAAACACATTAACTGGAAGGTGGGAGGATAGAAAGTCAAGATTTTAATCTAAGAGGATTTTCTGGTTTAATTTGTCTTCTGTGATCTTAAACTGAATTTCTTTGGGTTTTTGACTGTTGGTCGGGCAAAACAGGCTATTTTATGATCTCGCCATGGGCCTTTAGTAAATGGTCTTGGGCGTTTTTAACTATTATGTTGGACAGATTAGACATCTTAGTTTGCAGCCCTTCTTTAAAACCGCTTTAGCTTCAACTAGCCGGCATATATCTGCAATAAGCTAATATCTGTTTACTGTGTCTACTGCTACAGAATACCTCACAACCGTTGGGTAACCTACAGTGAAAAGCCAAGACGGTCTGTTGATGACCAACTTGTATATCAGTACTCAGGGTGTCCCCTAGTGATCTGCTCGTAATGGTGTACACAGCAATACTGTTTAATCATCCTGCACCAAGTTACTGCTTCGTCAGTTCAACATTGCCTTTGTGTGGTGACCTTTTTATGAAAATCTGAAGTTTCGAAACGGCTGCTCGGCTCATTGGTATGATTTTACATAATGGAGTTGGGACTGCGGTTATTTATGCCCTCATTACGGAGGCTTTAGAGCAGTTAAATAAAAAATGAAACTTGTACACTCCTCCTCCCACTCAGCCATTCAACAATGTAATGGCACAGCAGCTGCATTTTGACGTGTCATTGGGGCAGACGGATGAAAATGTCATATCTACATAAGCGAAAACTTTTTAAAGGATTAAAGCAAAGCAACCTTATTTGGATTAATGGCCGTGATCATGGATGTTTTAGGTCATGAAACATACTTTGCGCAAGAGCGGCCATGTTTGTTTTGATGGCTTTGTCATTTTTTTTTTTTTTAAACATGCAAAATGGAGTTTCAAAATGTCCCTGCAGCAGCAAAATAAAATGGTTTTAGATTCGTTCAGAGACCTTTAGCATTAACTTCCAACATATTGTACACTGTAATGTGTGTGTGCTTTTCTACATGCATAGGTATTTATGTTGAATGTATGTATTTTCTGTTGCAGGCCATGGGATGATAGTGGAAGGACATCCGGACATTGATCACTGGGGAAGACGGCTAATGGCTTCAGTACCAGACAACGAAACGGAGCAGAAGAACTGTTCAGCGCCAGGTTTGCTGTTTTTTATTTGAGAGATTAAAGCTGCACTGATCAACTTTCTTAAATTATTTATTAACAATGGTTAAAATTACAAAGTGAAGGTCACACATGGTGATGGACCAACAGAGAACTGTCACCTGAATCTGCAGTTTTCCTCAGCTCCACCAAGCGTTTTCGCGTCTCCAGACAAAGCAGCCCTGGAAAAAACCCACTGCATTCTACCTGCCCAGCATGAAAGTTAGCGACTGGCTAGTGAACGTGAGTCTAGCATTAAGAAGCTAGCAGGCCAGATATTTCCCTCAGGAGCTCCGTTTTGAACAAAAATATCTAAAAGAAGAGTGAATATTTGACTCATTTATTGAGGTGGACAGAAACACGACTGCAAATAGATGTTAACATCTGCAACTGTTTGCTGCAACATTATGAGGTGATAATGCCCCTGCGAGGCCCAAAAATCCTCCAATTAATGCTGCTTTAAATGAGTCATTTCCCAATCTCCATCTCCTTCTTCAAAAGACGACACCAAGTCAGCACCATAACAAATCTTTATCAAAGCTCATTAAGCCAGATATACTTTTTAAATGCTATAATTTAGATTATTATAAGATTTGATCTTGATTTTTGTGCAGAATCCACCAATGAATCAGTCTGTCAGAAGATCATTAAATACACAGACACCTATGGGTGAACTGTTCTTTCCTCCTGGAACAAAAAGCACCCAATAGATGGAGTTTTTGAGTTGACATGCTGCTTTAATTCTATTCCTTTAGACCTCTGTTGTTCTGACTCAGATGAGAAAACTTGAGCTGTAATAAGCACTGAAGGTGACATCTGCATCAGGCTACGGAAAATACGAAAGCGCCATTTTTCATGAAATTATCGATTTTTGAAATGGCACACAAGTACCGGCAGCAATGGTAAGACATGTCATTAGTTTGTCTGCGGTTTTTCATTTCTGTGCCTTTTGAATCGCTGGTTCGTTTGAGCTTTCTGTGATCCTGCGTGACTCAGTGGGGAAGTCACGGCATAAAAGCTGCCTTGGTTAGAGGTTTAGTCCCATTTTATTTATTTATATTTATGTACTTCTACTACTGTGATACTGACTGGCTGTGCAGAATTTAACCATTACAAAAACATAGTCATAAAGTGTAAATGTAGATGGAAAGGAGACTTGCTGAGGGATGATTTTTAAGCCCTGAGAAAAATTATTTTGCTTAAATGGTGCAACTCAATATTGGGATTTGTATTATTTGTATTCGATTAGCATGAGGATGACCACCAAAAAATTTTAGGAAGTAATTTGAAAAATTTTCCGGCATCACAAGTGACCCAATAAGGACTAACTGGCTATTACTTCATTACCGGTCACAGCAGGCAGAATCCCTCAGGCACCAGACTGTACTTCACATTCCTCACGTTTCTCATCGGCTCTAGTCCTCCTCATCCCACCACTGTTTGCTCTTCTGTTCATGGGTCTTGGTCTCGTGAATAACCCTGTTTTTGTAGTCGCTGCAGTTGATCTGTTTTGGTCACTTGTGGACAGTATGAGTGGCTCTGATTGTGTCTGTGGCAGACTCTTGTATAGATACGAAGCATCTGATATTGCCTTTACAATATATTATACTGCAAACAGGTTAAGACAGTTCTCAGTGGAGTTTGATATGTTTAAGGATAGTTTATTTTTATTTTTATGACGACATAAGAAATCTTGAAACAAGACAGAATAATCTGTCAAATCACTGCACAAGTATGATGACGAAATTCAATTTTTTTGGTATGATGAAAGTACACATTGAGCTTTCTAGATGACATGATTCATGGACAAGATTTAAAGAAAAATGTGTTAATTTGGCTCAGCTTTGCACCCACCAACTCTTATGTAGAGATTCAAGAAACGAGACTGTGTATAAAGGCAAGCTATGTAAAGATTTAAACATTGAAAACTTGCATAAATCATTTGGAACACTTGCAGTACGCAGAAATGACCCTCTTGGATTACATCTTCATAGGGATCTACTTGGTCGTGAAAAGTCAAAATGTATGTCTAGGATGACCGACTTGTTTACCATCTACACTTTTCCCAAGAACTAAATAGACCTCTTGGTTCATGTTGACCCAGTCTTTTAGATGAATCAACCACAACTCTCAAAATAAGCGAGCCTCGTGTTCGTATCCCAGATCCGTGTGTTTGTCTTGAATCCCTGTGCAGTTGTTTGTCCAGAGCTGATGGTTCAGCAGCGGGCCAGTGATGTGCACCCCTGCAGGGGAAAGCACTAACTGTGGATGGACCCAGGCTCGATTGGATAAGAAGTGTTATTGGAGGCTTTTCGTTTTATGCTGAGTGTGTGCAACGTCCGAAGCTCTGTTTTAATTAAGCTGCTGTTTGTGGGCTGCATAGATTACACTCAGCCAGCTTTGGTCTCTCTGCCTTTTCCTCATCATTATTTTGGGATCAGCGAGGGAGCCCTTCTCTGGGACTTGTGCTGCTAAGGCAGCCATTCATCATAAGTGCCTCTGTTATTGGCCATTCAGTAACAACTCCTGGAAAATACAAGGTGGTTTGCAAACAGTTTTTTCTTTTTTTTAATGCTCCTGCTTGATTACAATGCATGTTTGTGATCTACCAAGAACCGAATTGCACTGCAATGATCCAATTTGAACCTCTGAATACTCTATTTAACAGTCACATGCTCAGTCCTTAAGTCATACTCACCCTTCCCTGTAGCAATCTCACGATAAATGGAACAAATGTGATCTCGCTTTTTCTTCTAAATTTGACATGTTGCCATAAGACTGGAACAGAAATGTCTTTTTTTGTTTTTACATTTTAGTACTTGAATGTTTTATGAGCTCTTCCAGGCTGTGTGAGGAGTATAACCACATACTTGAGGTTGCTCACCTGATACTTCTCACTGCTTTCCTCCCCATCTGGTAACAGCTGATGCCAGCTGTGGAGCACAGAGGGGCAGAGCACTGTCTAATGTTCTGTAGGAGGAATGATTTGCTTTATATAAAAAAAAGAAAAGAAAAGCGAGAAACAAAGATGCTGCTAATACCCTATATTGAAAACTCCCACTTGAGTGGCGTAATTGGCCTGATGGAAGCAGACGGCGGCGTAAAAAATGTAGAAGTGAACAACAAAGCAAAGGTTTTACTATGGCTTGGTATGTACTATGAAGAATCTGACTGGATTTGATAATACTGGGTTTAGATATGGCACTAATCTGCTCATGGACAGGGGTTGCACATGTTGCATGTTGGGCATGAGAGGTGCAGGAGGAACTGTGGGTAACTCTAGCCCAAAGCCGAAGTGTCATGATCCTGCAAAAGCTACAGTGTTGATGAGTGTGAGTTCTGCTGCGGGCAAAAAACAAAAGGCAGGATTTGAGGGGATGGACTATTCTGGGGT